>OY992883.1:32755497-32955497 GCA_963921405.1 Cepaea hortensis | reverse complement strand
ATATTATCTAAGTGTAATATTGTTTGTTCCTATATTTAATCCATCCATCCATCACGTGCCATACCGGTAAGCGTGGGCGGTCATGTTTTGCCATCTCACTCGATCACCAGAGTCGTGGATCAGCTCCGTGTTCCCGTCTCGACCATGCCATGTGGCCAAGCCATCCAGGTATTTGCTTCTAGGTCTTCCTCTTGTTCTGTTCCCTTCGATCTTGCCAGTTGTCACCAAGTTCTCCAATCCATTTCTTCCCATAACATGCCCAAAAAATTGTGACTGTCTACGTCTAATGTCTATATTTAATATGACTAGTAAAATTGTCTTTTCCATTTTATACTTGTATCGAAAATGCGGTTCCATACTTGACCGAATCTTAATATTCACTATTTTCATACAGCGTTGAAATCGAATCGTCACTGCAAACTGAATAGTGCCAATATCAGTCCAAGTTCATATCACAGCAGGAATAATTGCATCTGGCAAACGTAAAATGTTCATCAGCCGGAAACAACGAGTATATACTGTAGCTTGCCAACTCATTCTATTCTGCTTGTTCCAACTCAATGATCTCTTTGATAACCCTATCCTGATAGTGTAATGGAATCGGATACGGTTTGGTTCTTACCGGTATTTGCGAGTTTAGCTGAATGTGATGTTGAAATCACGAAGTTTTACCAGTTGAATCCGAAAAAATATCACAAAATTCTTCTAATAATTGTCTAAACATTTCATGATCAGTCTGCGATAGTTTCGTGTTTATGAGAACTGATTTCCAACTACTTTTGTTTGCTACGATAGGCGTAGGAATCGTTTGTGGAATTGTGTCGTCAGCTTGTTCATTGATAACTGAACATAAAGCAGTATTTTGTAGGTCCTGATCAGACAACTCAACTGACGTGTCAGACTGTCTAGAACAGTGTTTCCCAACGTGGGGCCCACGCCCCACAGGGGGGCAATTTGACTGTTAAGAGGGGCAATTCGAAAATGGAAGAAATCGGCTGAATATAACAAAACGGGGAGACTTGAGACTGAAGTTAACTAAATTGGAACCTGACATAAGATCTCTTTGCAGCAAGCATCAAGCGCAAGGATCTCACTAAATTTAAATAATAAATAATCAATCAATCAATCATGTGCCATGCCGGAAAGCGTGGGCGGTCATGATTCGCCATTTCACTCGATCACCAGAGTCATGGATCAGCTCAGTGTTCCTGTCTCGTCCATGCCATGTGGCCAAGCCATCCAGGTATTTTCCTCTCGGTCTTCCTCTTGGTCTGTTCCCCTCGATCTTGCCAGCTGTCACCAAGTTCTCCAGTCCATTTCTTCTCATAACATGTCCAAAAAATGTTGACTGTCTACGTCTAATTTCTCTAATCAATCTACGATTTTCATTTGTCTCTTGTAGTACTTGGTCATTGGTTTTTCTATCTGTCCATGGTATTCTTTGCATTTTCCTCAGAAACCACATTTCTGCAGCCATCAGATGTTTTTCAGCTTGACTGCACATTGTCCAAGTTTCACATCCATACAAAAGAACAGGCTCTATGTATCCCCTCAACACTCTTTTTCTCGTTTCAATTGACATCATTTTATTGGTCAGAATGTTTTTCATCTTGCTAAAGGCTACCTTCGCAATGGCAATTCTTGTTCTAATCTCTTCAAGGCATCTGCCATCAGATGTTATGACTGTTCCGAGATAATTGAACCGATTCACTTGCTGAAGAATATTCCCATTTACTTGTATATTACATTGTGGTACTTCGTTCTTCCTAGTGACGACCATAACCTGTGTCTTCCTACAATTTAATTCCAACCCCAGCTGCTCACTGTGTACAACCACAGCGTCTACTAATTGTTGCAGATCCTGTGCATTTACTGGTGTCAGTGTAGAGCTGAGATGCGACTGTTCTGTGTGAAGGCTGAAAGTGAAATGTCCAAGTGATAATCGCGATGTTAATCAAAGCGACTTCATGACGTAGCACTTGTGCATTTGTAGTGCTACATCGTGCTTTGTTTTTCTACTTTTGTCTATTTTTTTTTCACTGATGTGTGTGCACATCAATTCACTCTCTATACACCTGTCATATACTATATGACAAGTAGTAGTAGTAGTAGTAGTAGTAGTAGTAGTAGTAGTAGTAGTAGTAGTAGTAGTAGTAGTAGTAGTAGTAATAGTAGTAGTAGTAGTAGTAGTAGTAGTAGTAGTAGTAGTAGTAGTAGTAGTAGTAGTAGTAGTAGTAGTGTAACAGAGCACCATCTCTGTTAATGAGTTTAGGAGTTAATAAGTGGTGTGCAAAGGGGAAAAGGACTGAGCATCCCATTAGGATGTAACTAGGGACGCTCAAGCCGTGACGCGGGGGGTAGAGATTAGTAAGTTACCATCTGTATTTTGAACGAATAACACCTTCTGTAACAACGTCCGTACATCAAGTCATTGTATGCTGTTTTTATTCTACAAATGTATTTAATTAAATAAACATATAACCTACAGCCTGGACTTTGTCTCTGCTCTGTAATATCAACATCGTTACAGTAGTAGTAGTAGTAGTAGTAGTAGTAGTAGTAGTAGTAGTAGTAGTAGTAGTAGTAGTAGTAGTAGTAGTAGTAGTAGTAGTAGTAGTAGTAGTAGTAGTAGTAGTAGTAGTAGTAGTAGTAGTAGTAGTAGTAGTAGTAGTAGTAGTAGTAGTAGTAGTAGTAGTAGTAGCAGTAGTAGTAGTAGTAGTAGCAGTAATAGCAACAGCAGTAGCAGAAGTAGTAGTCGTTGTAGATGATGATCATGAAGAAGAAGAAGAAGAAGAAGAAGAAGAAGAAGAAGAAGAAGAAGAAGAAGAAGAAGAAGAAGAAGAAGAAGAGAAGAAGAAGAAGAAGAAGAAGAAGAAGAAGAAGAAGAAGAAGAAGAAGAAGAAGAAGAAGAATGAAGAAGAATACGTAGCAGAAGGAGGAGTAGAGGAATTGTGATATGAAACAATAGAAGATGAATGTAAAAAGACAAATAAAGATGAAAAGAATATAGTACTGAGAAAAAAGTGTCTGATGAGGAGGAAGAAGATAGAAGCAAATAAATCATACGTAATACTTGTACTAGTCATTGTTTCCATGACACCGCTGGTCATGCAAGACCGATTGGTATAATTTGTTGTGTAGTATCTGTTCTATTGCAGTCTGTCCCTAAGTACATGTGATGAGAAACAAGGAAAAACACCGAAAGAACAACCGATAAACAAGTAATTCCTTCATAATTTCCCCATATTATGCCTACAGCAGGGGAATCAATGTCATTTCCCATTTCCTACAGACGATGTTAATGACAGCTAAATAAATCGTTAAACTGACATGTCAAAAGTGACAAAGAGGTTCTGGAAAACAGTTTAAACATCATAAGTACAAGCATAAAGATAATTGACCAGAAACAAGAGCAATCACAATTGTTTATGACTACTATTTGCTTTCTAATCTATGGCTCACTGAATTCGCTGGTTTCTGGGAGAAACAAATAATATGAATTAAAATGAATTTATGTCATCTATTAACGCCGATTACAAACTGTTGCCAAGCTTGTCGATCAGTGAACAATTTATCTCACAGTGTAGTCAACAATTGTACATTGAACTGTTTTAGGCTATAAAAAAGAACCAACTGCACGCAGATTGATTGAACATACCCAGAGTAAAAACAGCGTCAGCATGGTAAGGCATGGTAATTTCCTAAGTGATAAATAATAAGACATCGGTGTAGAGCAGTAGTCAAAGTGTGTCTGTATATGAGAAGTATAGAATAGTTTCCTTGTGTCCTCATCAAGGAAGTTTTTAATTTTGGCGAGTTGGTAGACTTTTTTCGCTGTTTGTTTAATGAGCGCTTGAACGTGGGAATTAAACGTTAGGTTTCTATCAATAATTAGGCCTAATGTTTTGTGCTCAATTACACTTTCTACTGGCATGTTATCGATGTGAAGTTGAAGTGATGTGTGTGAGCTTAGAGTTTGAAGTCTTTCAGACAGACAGATAGACAGACAGATAGGCAGATAGACAGACAGATAGACAGACAGATAGATAGGGTAAGCCTGCTAGGCAAGATACATATTTAAACATCCGAATTTGCCCAACTACGGATCCTACCCATGTTCACTGGGTCAGCAGACTGGGTCCCACGCTCCCCGTGTATGCTAAACGTAATACTGTTATTGCTAAACGTAATTTAGCTTCTTCTCGCTACATGAGAATAAACGTGATTGCATTTCTTATATTCCAGTTGTGTTCCAAGGACCCGTCTCTGTACGACTGGTACAGGGAGGTGAATGTAACAGCAGAAAACCAGAAAAAATCACAGTAAATGTTCTTAAGACTTGGCAGAGTGGGCGCGTTAATGCATTGGCTAGTGGAATGCTCTGATAATGACATAAACGCGGTCGGACAATGTTCAGCTCGTATGTTCATCGTCGGCTGAGTTAGGGAAAGACTGACCACGTATTTAGGTCTACAAAATGTGACGGTTCTGGCACATCACAGACCCACATTCCTGGCTCAGGACATATTTATTACAGACTTGGCAGATGTTTGGAGTAAAATGCAGTAGAATATTTCAATGAAAGTCGTTATCAACAACATGCAATTCTTTAAACAATACTACGCCGTGAAGTAAATATTCAGTGTACACTAAGGAAATAGTTAACATAATATATCATCATTATTATTACGTAACTTGCCAGCTAGCGTTGGCGTTCATGTCTTTCCACAAATCTCGGTTTTTGGTGCTCTGGATCAATTCTGCCGATGATATTCTTCCATGCCACCATCTCAGTCCACCCAGCATCATTTATCTTGGTCTGCCTCTGATTTTTCTCCCCACTAGTCTGCCCAGTTTTCACGATGTTCTCAAATGCTTCTCTTCTCATCACATGACCAAAGAATGCTATGTGTCTCTTTTGTATAGTTCTATATAATATTCCCGTTTTATTAATCTCTTCCAGGCAATCGCTAGTTACACTGGCGTCCAAGGTATTCGCAACCGTTAGTATTCGCACATTTCAGCACTTTTGATGTTACATTGAGTAACAGTAACTTATTGCATTAGATACTTTTAATTTTCTGGAATACAGCGTTTTCTTGACCCAATGTGTTCTTAATCTCCGTCCTGCATCATAGTATATATGCAACGCAATTGAAAAAAATCCTACTTTTAAAACGCCGTCTGTGCTTCAGATTTTTTCCTCTTTTTTTCAATATTATCTATCGTATTTTTTCTGTGATCGTTGATAAGAATGTGTTCTTGTGATTGTGCATGTCACAAAATCAATTATTAGTCTTCTATGTTATGTTTATCCGTTAAGACCACTTAATGGAACTATTAAATGGAACCAAGAATGCAGTTTGCTCCAAACTATCAATCTCCAAGAGTTAAATGGATAATTCACGTCACAGACAGACATCAATAAATAGTGGAATTGATTAACATCGTCAGCCTGTGCGGCCTGGTCAGTTTATTTGGAACAATAGCTAATATAATTAACTTAATTGTGTTTTACCGCCAAGGTTTGAACACAACAATTAATATTAGTTTTTTCGCTTTAGCTGTTTCAGACCTCTCGTGCTTGTTATTACAAATGTGGCATATTGTAATCACACTTTGTCAGTTCTCAGAACTACCTATAATGTACTTCCAATATGCAACTGGACTTTGGCCTCACCAAACGTTTACCAGAGTAACCTGTTCAATCACCGTATATATTACATTTGAGAGATGTTTATGTATCATTTTCCCATTGACAATTAAGAGAATAATTACATTAAAGAGAACAACCGCAATTATTGTGTGCATATATATTGTGACTTTGTCATCGTGGATTCCTCTCTACAGGTCATCTTACATCGACTGGAAGTTCTTTCCAGAGAGAAACCAAACTCTTTTGGGTTTAATTTTTATTGATCACGAACAAATATTTACAGCCATCAACTTCACAAACGCTTTCTTTGGAGTTCTTTCAGTATCCACAGTTGTTTATTCATTAAGCCCAGTAATGGAACTATTAAATGGAACCAACAAAGCCTCTTTTCCAAACCATCAATCTCCAAGTGTTACCTGGATAATTCACGTCACAGACAGACATCAACAAATAGTGGAATTTATTAACTCTGTCTGTCTGTGCGGCCTGGTCAGTTTATTTGGAACAATGGCTAATATAATTAACTTAATTGTGTTTTACCGCCAAGGGTTGAACACAACAATTAATATTAGTTTTTTCGCTTTAGCTGTTTCTGATTTCTCATGTTTGTTATTACAAATGTGGCATATTGTAATCACACTTTGTCAGTTCTCAGAACTACCTATAATGTACTCGGACTTTCAATATGCAATTAGGCTTTGGCCTCACGAAACGTTCACTAGAGTGACCTGTTCAATCACTGTCTATATTACATTAGAGAGATGTTTGTGTGTTGTTTTTCCATTGACAATTAAGAGAATAATTACACCGAAGCGAACAACCGCAATTATTGTGTGCATATACGTTGTGACTTTGTCATCGTGGATACATCTCTATAGTTCATCTTACATCGACTGGAAGTTCTTTCCAGAGAGAAACCAAACTCTTTTGGGTTTAATTTTTATTGATCACGAACAAATATTTACAGCCATCAACTTCACAAACGCTTTCTTTGGAGTTCTTTCAGTATCCACAGTTGTCTTATTCACGATAGTCTTAATATGGCAACTGAGAGCAAAATCTAAATGGCGTAAATCAGCAAATGTCCAACAGAAGAATTCAGAATCCCTAACCAACAGGGATAGAACTACTGTTGTCATGGTGGTCCTGATTGCTATTATTTTAATTGTGTGCTACACCCCATCTGTCATTTTGTGTGTAGTAACGTTTTACAACCCGGAGTTTAGTATTGGGGGGAAATATTTCAACTCATATCAAGTATTATGGTCATCTGCAACTGTTTTGGAGAATGTTAATTCCAGTGTTAATATTTTCTTGTACTTAAAAATGAGCTCAAAATACAGAAATACATTTAATAGTCTTACTGAGCTATGGAGCATTACAAAATGCTATTAACTGCTTCACCGCCAGACAAAAAGTGGGTTTGGACCAAACAGAAATTGATGGCAGAAAATGAGAAGTAGTTATGTGTCACAATAATGATATGAACATTGTTAAAATGGTAGCAGATATATTGTATTATATATCAAATTAAAGAAGATTGCACAAGAAACACGTTGATATTGCTACCATTACTATGTCTATAGGTTAGAAATATAATAATGATATTAGCAGATGTTTTTTACAAAAATGAAGACACGGGTGACAATTACGTGAAATGTCCACTTACCAAGGTGCTACTTCTCAATCGTCGATGATAATCCAAAGAAATTTACTGAATAATGATAGATACTTTTCTTCACCGATATCACTAAAACTGCTCCATAACATCAATAAAACACAATTAAAATATCATAATTTGAAGCGCATCATTGTCACGCAAAATGGAAAATGTCAGAAAAACACGAGGCAGGTTTTCTACTGAGAAACAATATGTATACACATTTTTATTTAGTTATAATTATTATTCTTCTAAAATTTAATTTTTTAAATATTCTTCAGCTTATTTGTTTTAGGCATAGTTAACTTAGGGGCACAAGTGTGGCCCATTAGTGCGAGCATACAAGGGGCTTCTCATGTGCCAAATTCTTAACTCTTTGAAAATAAAGATTTTTGTTCGTTCCTTCGTTCTTTAGCCTGACAATGAAGGAGTAAGATGAGAAAATTGAAATTTGGCACGTGTATAGCTCATTCAATTATTTAATGGACGTATGAATTACGAATTCCCTCCTCAACTGGTTTTCCCGATATGGTGCATGGCACACCACACCCTATTGACCAGATCTGCACATCCAACGGTTTGTCAGAACAATGGAGAAATCAGACGCCAGGACTGTGATAAAATTCTTGATGTTACAGGGAAAAGCAATCAACAGAAATACACAGGAATATGGAGCCAGTGTTTGAGAAAGTCTATCCTTCGTATGCTTCTGTGAAAAATTGGTGTTTGCAGTTTAAGTGTGGCCGTTCCCAAGTTGCTGATTTGCCAAGATCAGGACGGCCGTCCTCAGAGTGCAATGATGCAAATGCTGCAAAAGTGAAGAAAATCATAGACCAGGATAGGAAAATGACAATTGCAGAGATATCGGGTTCAGCAAAACTGAGTAAGAGAACAGTTTTTAGAATTTTACACAACAGACTGACTGAATATGAGAAAAATGTGTGCCCACTGGGTCCCGCACCTGGTGACATGTGAACAGAAACAAACACGGGCTGATTGCTGTGGCCAGTTGCTCAACATGTGGCGGTAGGAAAAACATGTTGACGACCATGGTGACGGTAGATGAGAATTGATTTACCATTATGACCCAGATCTCTGCAAAACCCTTCGGAGGAAAGCGTTGACCAAACTTGGTTGAACATCAAGAATACAATTCAATCTACCGCAGAAGAATGTCTCGGTGTGTTAACCACGCATAGAAAGAACAGATGGTTCAATCAAAAATGTGAAGAAGCAGTCATTAGGAAGAAGAATGCCAGACATGTATGGTTAAATGACATCAATAACATCCAAAAGGAAGAGCATTATAGAAATGAATGTAAAGAGACTACAAAAATAGTCAGACAGAAGCGAGAATATATGAGTAATATAATCAAAGATATGGAAACTAATCACCAGAAAAATGAATTCAGAACATTTTTTAAAGAACTGAAGTCAATGAAACGAGGGCACCAACAAAACACATATGGTTTAAAAGACAAAAATGGGAATATGATAAATACCAATGAGGAAATGTGCAACACATGGAAAGAATATTTTATTGAATTACTAAATTGTGAAGCTCCAAGTAACATTTTCCCTCAGGAAGAGGTTCTAACATACGAACCACAAATTGAAGAACCTACATTTGAAGAAATCCTATATGTAATCACACGACTTAAAAACAATAAGGCAACTGGGACTGATGGAATTGCTGCTGAATTTATAAAGGCAGGTGGTTATTGTCAACAACTCATGTTTCAGGCATCATCGGATTACTTCTCCCACACCCTACAAGAAACTTACAAGTCGTGTGCGAGGAATGAAATGGTACATTTTATTGCCGTTGGCTCTTTACAATTGCAAAAAACAGTCGCTATCTAATCACACATAAAGTCACAATATTCTCTATCACCAGTTTTCATAAACCCTATAGCTAATCTCTATCTACTAGGCTATATGAAAACACATATCTATTCTATACGATGTGAACACTACAGAGTTAGTCCCCAGTCTGACTTCCTTCACTCGCGTCGCTACACGCCACGCGGAAGGACCTTCATGCGTCCTTGGGCTCTTTGCGTGCTAGGTCAGTTAGCACGCTTCTATTAGCTGTCTTTGGTTTGAGTGGCACTCGTAGCGGTCACGCAGGCGTGATTCTGTCGTGACCAGTAGTGCTAACTATCTGGTCAACGCCTCCGTGTGAGGACTAGTTACTAGTCCCCCTTTTCTATCATCTATCCTGCCCTGATCCCGGGCACTATGTTCCCTCTACTCTATCTGAGGTTGACCCCACGTCCCGGTGGTGCTCTATCATGAGGCAGGGTTCCTGCCTCCGGTGTCAGTCTTTGACACACACCCTCCCCTCCTGTGTTGCGTCATCAACTTTGACTCATTGGTTGTGACGCAAGAGGTTTCTAAAAAATTAGTGTTTCTAATTTTTGTCAAAGACTGCAGATAACCTGGGTTTGGGCTACTCAATAGACCTACTGACTAATGTCACAATGTAGCATCACTTTACTTGGCTACTGGCAATCGCCACAAACTTGTCTGGTTGGCGTGAGCCCTCTTCTCAATCGCAATATTATATTAATTAGAGGTATGTCTGAACCGGACCGTTGTCTTATAAGACCTGCCCTCAAATAGTAAATTAACTCACTACCCATACAAAGTTGACTTTCTGAAGGTCAACACATGAATTGCTTCATGTCCCCCATATAATATTAAACAACCATTACACAAGCTGTGAGCGACAGGTTTTACCTATCTCGCTTCCGCGTGTAAAGTCATATTGCACTGTTAAGTTAGTGTTTCGTTGTCTATTATGTCCCCTGACCCGGAGTTATCTCCCTTTGATCTAATAAAAGTGTATGCAATTTATATGTTTGTTTTTCTGGTTGTTTGTGTGTTTGGATGTAATTAAACGTATAATCTATCCTCTAACATGTGTATCTAACTATCATGTGTATGTAAGTTAGTTTTTCAAGTGCCATAATTCATTTAACTGTGGTCACAAACATGTGTATAATACAAATCTGTGACTACGTTTCTGTCTTTATGAGACTCAAAATACTTTCACTAAGATCCTAAACTAAACTACACAAAATACATTCATTACAACACACTTTCAACATTGAAACCAACACCTGACGGCAATCAAAAATAAAAAGTCTTGTTGAGCGGCAGAAAAAATCTGCTGACTGTTCTCACTCTCTCCTGTATATTTTACATTTGTTCTCACTTTCACACTTCTGTCACACATCTTTCACCTTCTCTTATGTCACACTTCTTTTACCCTCACTATTGGCACACATCTTTTACCCTCATTTCTGTCACACATTTTTCATCCTCATTTCTGTCACAGTTCTTTTATCCTCACTATTGGCACACATCTGTTACCCTCATTTCTGTCACACCTCTTTTACCCTCACTTTTGTCACACATCTTTCACCCTCACCTTTGTCACACATCTTTTACCTTCATCTCTGTCACATAACTTTCACTCTCATTTTTGTCACGCATCTTTTACCCTCATAGTTATTTAAAAACCTGGAGTGACACTGTACAAGTTTGGCTCAGTTTGACAGAGTTGAGCCTAGTGACTGTGCATCAACCGTTGCACACGTCAAGTATTTACAACATATTTACATGTAAGAAAAAAGGGTTGATGGTTTGTACCCTGGTATTATTAACCACTCTATTCTACTGAAATATTATTCTAAATACTGACATACTAATACTAGTTCTATAAATATACATTTAATGCGTTGCCTATTTTATTCTATCTGTCATATCAATCCTAAAATAAGCTTACATTACTCCTAATATTTATCTAATTTAAGAGATGGAATTTACCTATATGAAATGAAATTGATGTGAGATGAGTGATGTCCCTTTGTGAAATGGGTAATGTGAAATGTAATTACATCTAAAGCTATACGAACTAATAATAAAAATCTGGAGGACAGAAGAATTACCCCATGACTGGAAAGAGTCATTATTGATACCTATCTTTAAGAAAGGAGACAAGTTCCAATGTGGAAATTATAGAGGAATATCACTACTGTCCACAAGCTATAAGATACTATCCGCAGTATTACTAAATAGACTAAAACCATATTCAGAAGACATATTAGGTGACTACCAGGCGGGTTTTAGACAATAGATCAGATATTTATCTTACGACAAATAGCCGAGAAACATTGGGAATATAAAAGAGATCTCTATAACATTTTTGTGGATTTTAAAAAGGCTTATGATAGTGTCCATAGGAATAGTCTATGGAATGCTATGCAGGAATTTGGAATACCAAGGAAGTTAATCAACATGACCAGACTATGCATGGAAGATACTTATAATATAGTAACATATAAAGGCAGGAAATCAGACCCCTTCCAAATAACATCTGGCTTGAAACAAGGTGATGCACTATCGCCGCTACTCTTCAATCTGGCTCTAGAGAAAGTTGTAAGGAAGATAAAGGAGGAATGTGATATTGGAGGAACATCCAAGCTGCTTGGTTATGCAGATGATATAGATATTATAGGGCAAAGTGAACAAAAGACATTGGAAATATTGACTCACTTAAAGGAAAAAGCCCAACAGATGGTGCTGGTTATCAAACAAGATAAGACAGAATATATGGTAATTTCAAGAGACGGAATGGCTAAAAACTCTGGCCACATACAAATAGATAATATGACCATTAAAAGAACGGAAACATACAAATACCTGGGTACAATCTTCAACTGCTCCAACATCATAAGGGAAGAAATACAAACTAGAATCAACTCTGGAAATAAGATATACTATGCACTACAACATTATACTAAAATCAAAGGCGCTATCTCGTAACACCAAAATCACAATATACAAAACACTGATCAGACCAGTTGTGCTGTATGGCTCTGAAACCTGGAGTACAACGAAAAGAGACGAAGCCTTGTTACAAACCTTTGAGAACAAAATTTTAAGACGCATCTTTGGACCCATTAGGGATATACAAAGTGGAGAGTGGAAAAGAAGAAGACGCATCTTTGGACCCATTAGGGATACACAAAGTGGAGAGTGGAAAAGAAGAAGTAACACAGACATTTATGATCTGTTTAAGTCCCCGCTAATCACTGGTATCATGAAGGCTAATAGACTACAATGGCTGGGGCATATAGAAAGAATGGAAGATAATAGGGAAACAAAACTCGCTTACACTCATGACCGTAGACCCCGAGGTAGACCAAGAAGACGGTGGAGAGATAATACATGTACAGACCTACAAGCACTTGGAATCAACGACTGGCAAGAGAAGGTCCACCAGAGAGACGAATGGAGACGGATTGTATTTGCAGCAAAGAACCTCAATGGCTCGGAAAGCTGAAGAAGAAGAAGATTATGACCCAGAATCCAAAATTGCCAGCATGCAGTGGAAAACCCAGGGCTCACCAAAACATGTCAAGCCAAGAGCACAAAAATCTGCAAGAAAAGTGATGCTGACTGTTTTTGTGACGTCAGAGGTGCCATATTGAAAGATTACATGCTTCATGGCAACACGGTTAATGAGCAGTACTATGCAGATCTCCTTATAGAACTAAGAAAGGCTTTGACCAGAAAACGAGGGATAGTGCGTACGGAAATTCTGCCTTTGCTTCAAGACAACGCGTCCTCCCATAAAGCATGGCTTGTGCTGCAAACTGCCAACAATTTGAATATAGAAATTCTTCCACACCCATCATATTCTCCAGATTTAGCTGCATCAGACTTTTTTTCTTTTCCCAAATCTAAAAAAAAAAAAAAATCAGCTGAAAGGAAATCGTTTTGACAATGACGAAGAATATCATACTGGCTTGTGATAACTGGTTTAGTTCGAAAAATATGTTGTTTTATTCTTTAGGTCTTTTCATGATTACACAGAGATGGCAGAAATGCATAAATTCAGGTGGTGGCTACATTGAGAAGGAATAAGCACTGTGCAAAATTTAAATTTTCTCCGCCTACTCCTTCATGGTCAGGCTAAAGACTTATGAGTAGCCACTTGTAATTCGACATGATGACGAACTTTCACTGTCAGTTTTG
This sequence comes from Cepaea hortensis, assembly GCA_963921405.1. Taxonomy (NCBI): domain Eukaryota; kingdom Metazoa; phylum Mollusca; class Gastropoda; order Stylommatophora; family Helicidae; genus Cepaea; species Cepaea hortensis. Next base: position 32,942,133 of record OY992883.1, on the reverse strand, counting down.
TTTTCCATTGTGAATGCCTGCTAAATGATTTAGTTTAACTGAATAACCACATTAACCACGTTCTGTCAGTTTAGAATATCTTTCACAAAGTCCTTTAAATTAGAATAACTATAATATAACATTGTTTAAAACTATTGTCTAATGTAAATATGCGAGGCCGAAAACCAAGAAATATCAGAAAAATAACCAAAATTTAACTAAACATTTCTGCTCAAATATTAAATACTTTTTTTCTCTCGTGGGCTGTTTTGAAATGACAGGCCTTCTTCGGGTGTAAAACGTCATTTACAGGGCATCAGAAGTAAGGAAGATACTCAAAATGAAGCAAGAGACATCATCAAGGTCGTGGTCGTGCGTGCATCACCATTCGCACTGCGAGCGCTAACAAGACAAGTCACCTTAACCAGTCAAGAAGCCTGATACGTGGGAAAATGTCACGTAGCAAGTCCAACAACAAGAAACACGCGGTAGCCAAGATGTGCAGCGTGGGAACCTGCTAGCTGCATCAAAGAGCCTGATACTACAGCTATTACTAAAGCTACCGTGAGGGAGACGATCGACAGCCCACCACAGACAAGACCCAAGTCAGCAGAGAAGAAGGAGGAGAAAGACACCAGAGCCGGGAACACCGACTCAAAAACAGTCCGATGGGTGGTCAAGTGGATTCAAGTGGAGCTGACTGACGAAGAAATCCTGAAGCAGCTACGAGAAGAGAATCCTCACATCCGATTCATGAAAGCGGAGCGGCTACTCACCTACTCCAAGATACCTACAACCTTGCCGGTGGTGATATCGGAGGGCAGCGAGATGCCGATAACAGTATCAATCAACAAAAGAATGCAGCAGCCACAGAGATTCATCCCTAGAGTCAACCAATGTTCCAGATGCCAGAGGGCCGGCCACAGCAGAGCAATATGCCGCAGTAAGACGGAAATCTGCCGTTACTGCGTCGATCACCACGCCTTCAAGGAGTGTCCGCTGGCCAAGCTGGACACGGACTTCAGAGCTCCTAACAACAAAAGAAAGTGCGCCAATTGCCTGGGCAAGCATGGAGCAAGATACTTTTGCTGCCCGTACCTGCAAAGACACAGAGACGCCTTAAAGGTCGCAACTACCACGAAGACATCAGTCAAGGAAGCAATGCAAAAAGGCGAGACAGCCACGGGTATAGCACAAGCTGAAAGAGATCAACTGCAAAAACAGATAGACGAGTTGAAGAGACAAGTCAAGGCACTGCTGACGCCGACTCCGAATGGCGGCAACGAAAAACTACTGGCAGAAATGAAGGAGATTCAGCAAAACATCAAGCAAGAAGTAGAACATATGGCACTGATTAAGAAGGAGAACGAAGAGATCCTACAAACCATTAAATCAGAGCGAGAACTACAGAAAGCTGAAATGGAAATACTCCGAAACAAAACAACAGCAGCCGAACAAGAAATTACAGAGAAATCGCAGGATGAAAACCAAGAGACCGAGCCTGAACCACAAGCGAAAGCCAGCAGCCCAACCACGACGCCCGAGACATTCAAAGGGAAGCCAATATCTCACCAGACATCCGAAGAAAACGGAGATGAGTACCCTGACGACGGCATAGAGGACGACCCGTTAACGCCAGCATGGCACGCAGAGATAACGAGGAAATGCGAACTCAAGTGCGAGGAATACAGAAAGCGCATGGAAGAAAAAGAAAAGAAGTACAAGAAACTCAACGGGAAACCAATGCCCCGCCGTACCGCCACAGTACCAGATTTAAAAAACGCGGATGACGAACACCCATGGCAATACTGTATAGATGACGGAGAAATCATCCCATGGCTGACCATGGAGGAAGCAACCAAAAGAAAGCAAGAACTTAAACGCGGGAAGCGGACTGAAAGAAAGCGCAAGGAGGCATATCACATCGAAACGCTTCTACAGGCAATACACAAATGAGAAGGCAAAAATACCAAATAAAAAGTCCTTTTAATGACTGCAACCAGTCAAGCCAGACGAGCCAGGAGCCTGCCCCAACAAAGAAAGCCACAAGAGGAAACATGCACAAAGGACAGCCGCCGACCGACCCCTCTGCTGACGTCACAGACACAAACGCTACATAACCAGTCCAAGATAGGACTTACTCGTAAGAACGCACAAGACAAGAATTAGGGTGAATGAACCCACAAAAACCACGGACCTCAACAATAACCACAGCTGAGGAAGCAGGTTGAACGAGACCGAATTTGAAATTTTTGTTTTGAAAATTGGAATTGGAATTGGAAATGAAGCAAATAACGAACTATCAAGAATGTGTCACTAAAGCGACGTATGGCAGTGAATCAATTAACGTTAAATTACTAATACGTAAATATTCTACAGCCAAACTGACGAGGTAGGCATGGGAATACCCCTAGGTCGCATGTTAGCGGACATCTTTAATGTACACTTAGAAGAATAAAGAACCACGAATATTAAAGATATGTTCTATACCACCGGCATAGGAGTGATATAATATTTCTTACAGAGACCAGACAACAAGCAGAATCGTTCCACTTCATCACGAATACATCCTAGCGATGCTGACTATTGCGGACAGACGCAACGTGTTACAGGCAAGGTCATACATATAGGCAGCTGCGGACAAGGAACACCTGCATGATTCATTGATGCAATAAATGTCACAGGCTGCTAAGAGGAAGTTAGCGGATGGTGTCACGAAAACCACTGTAAGTTAACGATCAGATGAAAAAACTAACAGAGACAGCCTGTTTTTAAGGCTGCAATTGTTTGTACTAGTACAGAAACATTCACGTCGTATCAAAGGAAGCTCTGGTCTTTGAAAGTTCCTTAGGAAACGAAGAATCTATCGGCATTGTTTGATGTAGTCGTTGAGAGAAAAAGCTTGTTGTATTCGGAGTAGAAAGGGGGAATAACTCTTCTTGTGAAGTTAGGGACGGATTGTCTGCCCCTGAGAACACCTTTAGTTGGGGAAAAGGGAGACGAAAATTCCTGTGATGTTAGGGAAATGGATAGTCTGCCCTTGGGACCATCTGGTGTTGACATCAAAGGACGTCACTAGAACAATCCAAGACTGTTTGAAAAACCTAACTTGTTGCAGCGATTGTAAACAAGAGAGTTGGCCTAGACGGACGGTGTTTCGTTAGCTCTGTATGAATTTGAAAAACATCTACCATGTTCGGGATTAATTAAATTTAATATACACGTGCCTGTCATGGCAAAATGTAGATGTGATTCAGGAGTAAAGCAGTGTTACATAAGTTACTCCATAGATTGTATTTAGGTATAATTAATGTAGGATAGACTGGTGATAGTTAGAGTTTAGGACTTCAACGTAGTGTGTTGCGTTGTGGTTAGGCAGTAAAAGAGTGTCGGCGACTGTAGGCAGATGCATTGTAAAAACTAGCTAGTGTGATATGGTAATTGGCTCTGCTAGTTGAGAATAGGGTAGTGAGGGGATAATTAGCTCTGCTAGTGAGAATAGTGTAGTGGGGTGATATTTGGAGAAATTGAGGATGGGTTGGGAGATAGGGGAAATGTCCAATGGTAGGATTTTCCAGTGGGGTGCCTATTGGGGTTCTGCACACTGTCTATTGGTTTTTCCTGGTCTTATCCTAATTCGGACCAAGGTGATGAGCACCTCTGCTCCATGACAGAGTTTAGTTCGCTGATAAATATCTGAGCGAGGCCGTAGGCCTACACTCAGCTAGTAAGGTCAGTGACTAGTGCTCTCACCAAGTTATTTCTCTAACAGGTTCCCCGCCAGTTACGAGGAAGTTCTACACTGGTTTTGATGAAGTTCTACTCCGGGTAGGAAGAACACAAGATGAACAGTCAATGTTTTAATAAGATGACTAACTTCAGAGAAGAAAGTTTATACAATAGTGTTTATGCTGGGCCCATAATCAGGAGGGTCCACCAGAACATGGCTCAGTTGAGCAAAACCATATAAACGATTCCTGTGTGATAGGGTTCATCTAGGATGGGTGATGTTCTTTTTTTTTTTTTTTTACACCATATATCAAATGAACACCAGAGATTAAAAAGGAACACTAAACGTAACATTCACATGGAGTTGTAGATTCCAGTGGAATATTACAAGGGACATTGTGTTTGTGATAATCTAGACAATAGATAGAATCAAGTGTGGTACCAATAACAGTGATACCTATTTTCACAGTACAGGGATTGGTACATTTAAGAACTATAGGGACTTACAGTATGCAGTGTGTAACCGATCCATGATCAGTGTTAAACTATGGACTGTATCTATTTCGGATGATCATGCATATGGATTACCAAGTGGCTACCAGAGAAAGTCAGCGACTGGCAGGAGAGACACATCGCTCGGTGAGGTGTTTATATGCTGAGCTAACGTGCTGTGGTGTAACCTTGCTAGGATGATCTGACTTGGCTCCTAATCTGCTGGTCCGATTCTACACACATTATAGTATACGACACACATTCGACGCACGACCAACTAGACACTGGTGTCTAGTTGGTCGTGCGTCGAAGTACACTTGTTCCTGCAGCGAGGCGCCGTCGTCATTTGGAGGCGACAGGTTCGATCCCGGTTGGTAACTATTATAGCTTTCAAATTTTATGTTGTCTAGTGCGTCTTCTAATCTCTATTTCCTTCTTCTTCTGTGAGTGCTAAATAATACTATGTGTGTCCATTTAAGTAAGTCAGTAAATCAGTCCCGAAACACATGGTTTATGAGCTTTTCTTCTATTACATGCTTTTCGGCATTATTTGCTCCAATGAAGCCCTAAAGGAACAAATATACACCTTTCAACAGATTCACTGCCACCCACCCAAACCTACGCCCACAGAATTGTCAGTCCCAAACTTCAAATGTTTCTTCAGATAATCTTTCGAGGAGACTGTAATTAACAGGATTTGTGATGGACTAAAACAATCATTATTTGCTGCTGAACCAATAATCAGATATAAAAACACCCGGATACCTACCATAACTGTGAAATAACTGTTGTCTCTGTACACCACATATAATTGCATTGATAAATTCCAGTGTGAGTACTAAGCAACTTACATATGTAGAAGTGATCGAAAATTAGAAAATCGAGTAACCGAATATATACCAGGGTGGATGGAAAGGAGAGTTAATAAGGAAATCCCTATGGAGTCGACAGTTCATACAACACCGAAGTTAGCCATCGCGGAACATTTGCTTATTAGCAGCACTTAGTTGAAAAGGAAAAGGCGTTTCCTAAACTACATTTGACAAACACTAATTTATTGCTCAAATATATCTAGACATTATCAATTAGGCTGTTGCAGACAATTCTATGCAGAAAGCCTTTATTTTAAATATACTGTGGGGATAACATGATCTAGATTCCAACAATATCAGTGACTATGTGCCTTAAGTATTTGAGCCAAAATATAATTTAATTATCCAATTCAAATGATACATAACTCTGACGCATGCAAATGTAAAGATGCAGAGAAATTTGCCAGGCAAGGAATCGTGCAATTTATTGTTTATGGCTTCTGACTGTAAAGATAAAAACATACATCACTAAAGCCTATTTATTACATGTGAGATATAAATGGATAAGTAAAACCAGTCTACAATATTACAAGGATGTTGCTGTAGCACTGTGGCGTTGTCGCGGAAATTCTTGGAGTTGTCGATCGATGAAAGACTGTCGCGCCATGCGTCCACAGGCGGCCGCCATCTTTTGATGTTGGGGACAGACTGACCTGATGAAAGTCGGCAAGATCTTTTGTTGTGGGGAAAAGATTCTCCAGATCACAGGCCGGCAAGACTTTCTGGAGTACCGGGAACAATTCCCCAGATTAAAGCGGGAGAGCCGGCCAGTTGTTTACATCGAGTCGAAAAAGAAGAGAGAAAAGTAGCTTCTCGACGCCTAGTGTCTAGTGAGATTTGTGACGTCATTCAGACACAGTGTTAAAACAGTCTGGACAAACAACTTTGGCGGGAGTCGACCAAATGTTGTGAGGCAACAAGGACGTGTGTGATGTTCCTGGTTTGATTATGGAGAGAGACTACAGTGTCTTATGTTGATTTACATCGGCGGACATTTATCCATTGTGTGATTTAGTAGTCTCGATTTCAAACAGGAATAAATATATGGTATTTAATTAAATAGACCCAAATTATATGATTCTTAGGAATCGAATGTAGTAATGTGCGTTGTGAGAACGTATTATAGGAGCGTCGGCAGCAGTAGGCTATCGCGGTGCTTAAACTAGCTAGTGTGAGATATCAATTAACTCAGTGAGTTAACAAGGTGGAGGGATGATGTTCGGGGAGATTGAGGATGGTTGGGGGGATAAAGGAAATGTAAAATGGTAGGATCTTCCAGTAGGGTATCTACTAGGTTTCTGCACGTTTCCTTTTGTCTGTCCTTGTCTTACCAAGACTCAGACCGATGTGATGAGCTCCTCTGCCTTATAGCAGAGTTTAGTTCTCTGTTATATATCTGAATGCGGCCGTCGGACTACACTCACCTAATAAACGTCGGAATCGGGGCGCTCTCACCAGGTGTGTTCTCTCTTCAACAGGTTCCACTATGTTTTCCAAAAAGCTAGCAGAAAGGTCTTAGAAGAAGATTATGGCTCGATTATTGAAGGCAGTTTTTACTCAGCGGCTTTTGCACTGGGCCCATAACCCAGAGGGTCTGCAAGCACCTGGCCTCTGCTGAGCGGGAACCGATGATCATCTAAGAGTGATTCCTCAGTGGTAGTTCTCATCATAGTAAAGTGAAGATACTTACAATACCACCAGTAACGGGAACAATAGTAGTTATATAGAGAAATTGAAAATTAACATTGCGTTTTTCCAATTGGTGAATTCCTGTGAGAAATTAACTACTAACATTTTGTTTCAAAGTGACAGTAAACATTATTTTACTGTACAAGAGTTATCAGATCACAGAACCTTTAGTGACATATTAGTTACACTGTGTGTGTCAGATTAATGGTCAGTATTGGACTATATCCACTATTGGTGACCAGGCATCAGGACTATCCAAGAGCCATTGGAGGAAGTCGACACCTGGCCGGAGAGAAGCATCATTTGGTGAGGTCCTTCTGTACTTGATCCATGGTGCTGTTGTGTGGCCAGTACTGTGATGAGGCAGACTTTGATCCTGAGTGGTTCGGTCTGATTCTGCCTACACACTAGATTATACGACAGACATACTACATATACACTTTGCACATACCTGACACTTTTCTTTATTAAATTAAATTGTCATTTTGTTAGAAGCTAGAGTTGTGAAGTATGTTTTGGAAAAGAATGAGAGGGGGCATGGTCCAGTGGTAAGAGAGAAAGAGAGAGAGAGAGAGAGAGAGAGAGAGAGAGTGAGAGAGAGAGAGAGAGAGAGAGAGAGAGAGAGAGAGAGAGAGAGAGAGAGAGAGAGAGATCCAAGGACTGATGGGGTGTTGTGGACAGAAATCCAAAGGATCCTCAAGATAATGATATGGGGTTAAAAGAATGTGGGTGTTGATTCCCCTCACCCCAGGGACGACACGTATTACGACAGGCGTAGCATCCAAATACGCGCCTCATGCATGCTTGCTGGGGTTGTGGTTATGAGTTCGAATCCGAATAGAAGTGCCATGTGTTTTAAATTGACCTTGACCCTCAGGTCGACCAACCAATTAAAGGCTGCCAGCGAGAAACTGACCACATCACCCACTGAGTGGCAATAATTTATTTAAAAAAATAGAAAAACTAAACGTAGTCCAAAATATGAGACTTAGAATAACGCACGAAACATGGAGAAACACAATATAAAAGAAATGACAACAAATTTTGAGTCCTTAGGATTTCGCAGGGTATAAGGTGAGAAACATACCACGGTGTGGCAAACGCAGCTCTTGAAACCGAATATCCACCGTGATAAGTGGACAACTATGCAGCTGAACAGAGCAGGGAACTCACGTGTCCTGACAGTCGGAAATGGCTGACAAAGGCAGAGATAAATTACACGCTTGTGGGTGTGGAAGACAAGGGAAAACCACCACATTATCTTCCCAAGAACCCTGTCTTAGGACTGCCGCGTCTGGTAGGGACTGTCACTAGCCGCAAGTGATGCCAGAGCATCACCAAGCGATAAAAAGTCGCTTAAAAGTCGACAGGGTCGACTTCATGGCACCGGGTTTTATCCCATATGGCTCGGTCTCTTTCGTAGCACGGAAAGCGTCGCACAAAGCACGAACTCCGTAGCTTTTAGCGACGACCCGCAAGGGCCCCCTCACATTTAACTCGTAAACCGAAGGGTGCGGCCCGAAATCGAACCCACAACCTTCGGAGCACGAGTCAAACGGCTTGACCACTTCGCCACAGAGACTCCCACTATACCAAGCGATTGATGGCGCAACACTAAAATGAGTAAATCTAAGAATTTCAGAACACTAGCTGAGTTAGGAAAGTTGGATACTCGTATGAACAAATTAAAAAAGAGCACACCAATAATATAGGCAACAGTACGAGCAGAACAGGGCAATCAGGCAAGGTGGCTGACGCACTCCATAGAAATGTGGCCCTTAAGACCAAGGTTATGAATACTTTGGACTGCCGGGGTAACTAACAACGGTTGTATGAAGAGGCTAACGAAGTTATACCGTTATATGCATCTATAAGAAAGAGACAAACATCATTCTTGTGGCTTTTGTTTTGTTTTGCATATCCCTTACAGGACGTCGCAGTCAACATAAGCATGTTTTTGATGTACTAGTCAAGATTACTCTCAGTAGTTTGCCATTGCTTTCTGAGCGACCGGCTCACATACCCCGTAAGTTACCAACGCGGCAAGAACCGCTACCGATTCTCGCGGGGGTTACGTTACTCATGAGAATATACGGGATTGCGGAGAAAGACGTTAACCCCTAGTCCAGGGAGAAAAAGGAGCAAAACTAACATTAGATATTGAGGCACACATGAATGAGGGTTGAGCAACACTGGCTATAGTCGCCTTCTGTAGCATAGAGTCATCATGTTAAACAATTCCTGTTCAGTGCTTCCATTCTATTATACCTTCTATACTTAAGGCCATTATTGCAGTTAATTCATGTTGAGTGCTTGTGAATTACTTTCTAAACTGCTTCTGTAGCATGAACCGGTCAGCGTTGCAGATTATTCTTTTAGAGTGTTTGTGAATTACTCTCTATACCTCTTCTGCAGCTTAGGGTCTGTGTTTCATTTGTTCCCTTATAAATGGACAAAGTTGTGGTTCGTTTACAAAGTTCACGTTACTGGACTTGAAGCCTTCCTATACTCATCATCACCAAGTGCCATGCCGGCTGGCTTAGGCGTTCAAAACACTCTACAGATCTCCGTCATTTGCTTTTTGGATCAATTCTGCTGATGATATTCCTCCATGCCACCATCCCAATACATTCAGCATCATTTCTCTTGGTCTGTCCCTGCCTCTCTTCCTCTCGATCTTTCCAGTTGTCACGCTCACACCTCCTTCTCGCTTTTCAATGATTTTACGTTTCATTTCCACGGTTATTTTTATTTTCTTATGGCTATCTCCTTTCGGCTTTTTCTTCGGTGACATTTTTGCAAGGGTTATTAAACTATGCAGGAGCACAATCCGGGACTCCCCCCCCCCTCCCCCCTCTTCGTCACTAGTTATGCGAAACGTCCCTCGTTAAGCGAATCATTTGTTTACAATTTATTTTGCTCGTTATGTGAATTACTCGTTATGAGAGGTGCTCGTTAAGCGAGGTTCCACTGTATATGTATATATGGACATTATGAGATAACGGCAGCTGCACTTAACTTTTGTGGTTTTTGCCTGGTTCTACCATCCCTAGCTGTTGCTTCAACACTTGTCATCAGGTGGTTAAAACAGGGCTTGGCTAATCAAATTATGTTGATACTCCAGCTCCAAGCTAGCAACATTCATCTGGATCTGACACATTAAAAGTACGCGCACTCCTTCGATATATTGTCCGAACTGATTTCCAGCTGATGACGGCAAATTTACGAAAGTCCTCACATATACAATACACGAACGGCAGTTACCTTTGAGTATATCTTACATATATGCACACCTGCTCTTGGTTAAACAATCTTACTGGTAACTACATATCAATGCACTAGATCGCTCGCAGCATCATTTACGCCATTCTTTGCAGTATCATAGTTTCAAACTCAGAGGGTTTACATTACAGGGATGAAAAACATTACAATGACAATTTTACATACTGTACAATTTCGATTAACCGTCACCGTCCGGACCAGTGCTGTGACGGATAACTGACTAGACGGATAACCGAAATCTCTTAATACTTGTGTACAGTAATGTGATGTCACCTGTGGCTTGGGACGAAAATGAAAATACAAGTGAATAATACATGCATAGTGTATTTAATTTTACAAAACGATCAATGTAAACGTCAATATAAGAGTAGTAATGTACAGAAATGTATTGTAATACTATAAACTTACATTACTTAAAAATAATCTGTCATCTCCTTCTGTGTCTTTGAGGCTCAAGCTTTCTGCGCTTCGATGTTCTGTATCTTATGCAGAAGTAGGATCTGTGTGGCATTTTCCTCCTCTTGCATTTCTTGCTAGCTGTAGGTTTTTGGTTAAGAACTAATCCTTCATCGTCATCAATTTCTTCTTCTTCAATGGGAGTCACACTAGAAACAATTTCATTATCGTTCAAGATTTCAGTCTCCATCCATTTTGACACATTCCAGCCAATCTGTTACGTCTTCTGCCGTAACGTTTTCACTGTTTAGTCCTACACAGTGTCATAGTTGCACAATTTCGTCAACATTAACAGTCTCAGTTCCTTCAGTTTCGTCAATAGGTTCAGGCAATAGTTAATTCCACCCACTCTTTAGGTTAAACACTGTAAGGTCAGCCAGGTAGTGGCGACATTGAGAATGGCGTCCTTTATGTTGTATCGCGCATTTTTGTTTAGACGATGACGGATAACAGAACCGGACGGTTAAACGAGGGACGGCTAATAGAAGTTTTACTGTATCTATTTTTCAAACAACTATTGCGAGCTAGTGTATCTGAATTGTAATGTGTGTGGGTAGAAACATGAGAGTGCTTAATGCCTGCTTTTCAATAAGGGTAACCAAATTCACAAAATCTTACATCGGAATGCCTCAAATTACCTTTGGCCATTGTTTAAATATAATGCTAGACACAGTAAACGTTTAAATATATTACACATTCCGAAGCCTAGGATTGACTTATTCAAAACAAGCTTAACGTACTCTGCAGCTCAGCCGTGGAGCAATCTTCCACAAGTAATCAATGACATCACCAATGCCTATACATATAATCGCAAATTATTCGAACACTATCTCAGAACGGATTACCTCCCCCCTTAATAATAGAAATAATAATAATAATAATAATAATAATAATAATAATAATAATAATAGTAATAATAATAATAATATAATTCTAGTATAACAGCCAGTCCCCTTTTGGTAGAACAGTATATTCCACATAGCTAATAACAAATGCCACAGCATTCATTTATATTACTGAGTCATGTAATATTGATTGTTACATTTTCCCCATGGCTTTATAATGCATATATATTATATTGTTACTGTTCTCAGTGAGCCTTGAATGATGTGTGAATGAAATAAATGTATGAAAGAGAGTGATAGAAGGGTAGAATGTTAGACGGGCCTGCGTGCACAAATCTTAACCCTTTGAAAATAAAGTTTGTTCGTTCGTTCATTCGTGGTGGTGTTCTTTTCATAAAAAACTCAGTGACACTAGTTTCCAATCTTAGAATTTCCGTGTACAGATGGTGTACTTCACAATGACAGGAAACATTCAAGACGTTTAATAATTGTGAATTTTAACCACAAGTGTGTGACTGTCTGGAAGGTCTTGAATGTGAATAAAGATATAGGAATGAAAATACACGGAGACACATGTCATTGTCTGCATCCTAGTATAAGCAAATACGACACTGTTATCATTCTGGGGAAACCCCATGATGTTGTTTACATATTAACATCAACAAGTCTGACAGTTTACATTCACATACTGTTGCACCTCATAGACTAGTTTTTACAGTTTCACTGTGTCCAATACATACATATTCTTTACTGTGGTGAGAAATTTAGTGTGATAAATCATCTTCTTCTCATCCATCTAGTGCCTTATCGCTACCGTTGGAGATCATGCCTCTCCACTAATTACGATATCCAACGTCATTGATCAATTCGTGTGTTGACTTCCTTCCGTGCCATGACACAAGACTGTCAATAATTTTTTCACGCTGTCTTCCGCTATCTCTCTTTCCGTAAATCTTTCCGGTTGTCACAACATGTTTCAGTTTTTGTCTTCTCATAACGTGGCTAAAAAACGATAACTGCCTCTTTCTGGTGTGTGTGATAAGTTGTCTTTGCGACTCTGCTTCCATTAAAACGTACTAATTGCTCATTTTGACTGTCCAATTAATTTACAGCACTCTTCTATAAAACCATATCCAAGGCTTCCATGGATGTTTTTTTGTTTTGGCCTGTTTACTAATAGTCCAGTATTTGCAGCCGCATGTTAAAATTGGTCCTATGTATCCTGCAAAAACTCTTACTCTAATTTTCAAGGACAGTGACTTATTGCATAAAACGTTCTTCATTATTTCATAAATAAAGTTGCTTATATGTAGAATAAGCACATTCAACTTGAGGTTAGGGACGCAGAGGTGTTTCCAAGGCACCAGGTGTAACAAGACCTCCGGGGCTTAGACAGGTATGTTACTATAGTTAATATCCCCAGCCTTTGCTCCGACCACCCCAATAGGACTTTACATCTACAAGGCCCCACACAAGCCGGGACAGCTGACCTTTCCCTCCCCCCTTATGGATTCCTACTCACAGGGGGCTCGGACAAGACAACAGTCATACTAATACACAAAGCCGTGGCTATCAAAGCAAAATTTTAATTTCTAAATACGTCAACTGTAACTCAGAGAAGGACGGCTGAAAGCGTGGATAGAAGACAATATGTACACGAGAAGATCTCCTGATGATCCGTCTTCATCACAGAGCATGTGACTTCAGTTCGTGAGGCTGTCCCGTCGTAGATAACGACTTACCCGAGGAACCTCCAGTGTAAAGGAACCCCAAGGCATAGTGCCTTCCAAAGTCTTCTCCTCCCACTGTGAACACGATCTCGGGCTGGCCAGGCGTAGGACTAATGCCTTACAGACACTTCACCAACAATTGAGGATCATCCCTCGATGACTTACTAAATCACACGTTCCACTCCGCTGATGACGTCTGGGTCGACCCTAGAATCCTAGATGTCCCCAACTGAAGAAAAGTATTATAGAACAATACACCAGTATATAAGAGCCTGGTTGCTCTTCAGGCTTTCAAGTTAGTGGGAAACACTTATCTGCAACCAATAACCGGAGCACTGACTCCAAATAACCACAATGTCCCCATTGCATGATTCAACAAGTGAATGTTAGAATTGAACATATTCTCATGTAGCTATCTTACACAGTTCGGTAGGTATTAACTACCTTCACAGTTCACCAAGTCTGTCCATCAACTCAGTTCGGTAGGTATCAACTACCTGCACAGTTCACCAGAATATCAAATCCCTGCTGTCAGTCATATGACCCAGTTCATGGCTTCAATAAGGTTCACAACTGTAGATTCACACAGTAGTTCACGTGAAATTAGACAATGTGTCCCATGACGACCCAGCCGGGCCGGAAACTTAATAAACTGGGTATTGTCATGACTGGTAAACACTCTTCTCAACACCTGAACTTCATTGCCTTGAAAGTATCAAGGTCCTCACTTAGTTTGAACTGTACCAGTACCTTACTGGCTGGAACCAATAGACGCTTTAGTCTTTGACCCTACCTGGATCGGTTGACTAATTTCGTCGGACTCGTTGCGGTGGTCTTAGCATAGACCTACCGGGCTAATCTCAACCCAATTGACTCTCAAGAGTTGACGTAGGCAGATTCAGAAGACTGCTCCCAGTAATGCCTCACACCTCATCTTGATTGGCACTGGAATGAGCAAGTCCCGTCGAGTTTATGGTTGAACTCATGAATCTCCATCGGATATACTATAACAGATCATGAAACATGGAGGGGTTGGTGTGAGTACTCAACTACAACAAGGACTACACTGCATCTCCACCTTAACACATGCCTCTCAGTAATATATATATATATATAATACAATATATATAAGTGATCATCAACATCATAAATCCACTCTTAACTACAATGTATAGGCATGAGGCTGCAAGAGAAAGCAATAATACACAAGTGTATAGTCAAGTAACTCGTCTGGGTAACAGATCGCCCGATAGCACCAGAGTAGACTATATGACTCTGTCAAAGTATCCTTCGCCTGGTGCTAATCCACTCCTGTTTCTCCACCATCCACCAACCAGAAAATACACCTACTTCTTTTTCAGTGTAGTGGTTACGTTATCTAGGAGGTGCCCAGCCGGACATATCCTCCTCACCTACCTAACTCAACAATTAATAAATCACTTTACCCATTGATCAATTAATTAAACGTAACTCATTAATGACTACACAACATTAATAAATTATATACATCACAATTCATTAACGTAGCATTAACTAATTATAAACCCTGAATTGTTAAACTTAACTAACAAACTCATAACACAGCAACAGCTTCTGTTCCGGGATCTCCGTCCCAGAACAATGTGTGACCTTTATTAATTGACCTTCATCCATGACGGTCAAGTCTGTTCAGGTCTAGCACAGATATGGTGGCCATCCACCGAAAACACTTTCCCACAGCTGCTGTGGGCCCAGCGCATCTTGTTCCGTGGCGAGTTAGGCCACGTCATCCATTTTAGAGAGGCTTCCAGCCCCTCATCTTCTAAATCTCCAGTCCCCCAAATTCAGTCCAATTACCACAGAGGTTACTACTACTTCCTCACTTCAGTGAATAAGTTACTCCATTAACAGAGTCAGATTTCTTGAAGAGGAGAATAATAGAAACAGACCACATTCTGTTCATAGTTTGGATCTACATAAATGTAACGGCCTCGATTAAAGAGCGCCGCATCGCTCTCGGTCGGGTATGTTAATTCCACCTTCGGTTAAGCACCATCGCTTTGGGTCGGACATGCAACACAATGGTCGGTCGGACAGGCCTAATACCCAGTCGGTTGGCTAGACATACGCACGACTGAACATGTATGGTCACTCTAGCGGACGGGCATGTAAACAAGCAGTGACATCAAGCATCATAAATACTTTCTATCAACCGCTATCCAGTAAATATAAAACATTTCTGCCTATGTGGAATAGCACTGGCATCTTCACACAGAAATTACTTACCTGCACATCCAAATGAAATAACACCACCTTGTTTCCCGGAATAATAACCACCACTGATCTACGACATAAGTTACAACCCTATTCTAGCTAAGCAAATGACACATCAATAATAATAAGCAATAACTCATCACTATTAAATGATTCTAGCATCACAGTGTAACTAATGTCACAATTCCTTACAGCCCTGAGTATGTAATGACTAAACCAGATAGTTAACACATCTGCTACACAGTTGATAAATTACCCGAACATACTTACACATAGCAGTGAAAACATCAACGTACATGTCACTAACAATGCATGTAATTTGCACTCTAACAGTAAATTCTATCAGATCTACTAACATCGGATTTACACAACTATCAGGTGGAACACACATACACAGGCCTAAGGTTTATTCGCACACCCCAGTTGGCGTTACCGGACGCGTCTGACAAACCCATTACCTAGCCGATCAATAACATGCAGACAGGCGACGGTCAATTTATGCGCTCCGCGGAGATAATTATTTTGGTCGGCGAATAAACGTCTTTCGACTGCTAGCTGTGTATTTACGGACAACGGCTAATTCATAAAGTAATATAACATTACCTGTGATCTTAGAATCACAACACTTCACTGCAGGTGTCCGCTCTGGCAGCGATAAACGACATCTCTTTTAGCAGTGAGTTACTGCGGCCTTCCCTGACGAAATTCGGCTGGCGACTGACGTTGGATAGCTAAGTGCGCTGCCACAATTACCTCGTCGGGCCTCGAGAGTCCCAAGGATCATGGAGAAATCCAAAACCCCGTGAGTCCCGAGCAATTGTGAGTCCAACATGACAACAAACACGTACGCACTGGGCTGGGGACATTCTAGCATCTTCCAGAAGTCACTAGAATTGTGACGTCACGGAATATTTTCACCGGGGAATTCCCTAGTTATGGTCACCATATCAAGGGAGACTAACCCGGCTTATACCGACCAAAGGGAAATAATACAGAGTACAGACTGTTTCTAGTCCCGTTTCGTCACACCAGAGCCGGGTTATATAATGGCCAAGACCTATTGACGCGTCCTCGTCGAGCGTCCTGGACAACAGGTCCCTTCGGGGTCCTGGCTAAAGTCAGTAGGATCGCCGATTCCTCCGAAGTCGGAGAGTGTCTGCCTGTACGGCGAGGAACCACCAGTTTGCACACCAATAAGCCAGACATGGGACAACGGATACTCACGCAAACCTCAGGTCCTGTATTACATCACACTGATGTTGGATAACAGGATGCCTTCATCCGACATACAGGACTTCGCGTTGGAGCTCAAGCCAACGAACACAAGCAAGCAACTTGAGGTTATTATATCTCCATACAGTTTGATGATAAGAAATATTATTAACAGCTTTTGGTATAGCTGAACAATATATTTCCAACATTCTTCGCATTTAAGATTATACCATTAAGATATCAAACATAGTAACACCATATTATAAGCTTAAATAGCATAATTAATTACAGAATATTGTTGGAATATGATTATTTGCAGAATTATATCCACCCCCTCAGGACTGAATATTAGTCACGTTAGTGCTATGACAACAAAACCAATGACCAACCCTACAAGAAACAAATGAACATCGTTAACTGTTTAGAGAAATTAGACGTGGACAGTCAACATTTATGGTCACGTTATAGAAGAAAGAAATTGGAGAATTTGGTGGTAACTGGCAAGATCGATGGGAAGAGAACAAGGGGTAGGCAGAGAAGTAAATACCTAGATGGCTTGGCCTCGTGGCATGGTCGAGACATGAACACTGAGCTGATCCACGACTCTGGTGATCGAGTGAGATGGCAAAACACGACCGCCCACGCTTATCGGCATAACACATGATTATGATTATGGCAATCTTAGTAATGGCGTGGGAGGTATCAGTACACATACTCATATATGTTGGGATGGATAGAACCATATGTAAAGACAAGATAACGCCTGCAAATTGGTAGGGCTCTGGATGATAATGGCATTCTAAGATTCCCTTAAACCTAATACGAATTAATATCATAATCAACCCAAAAACTTAGATCTGTGGAGAGATATTAACTCCTAAAGATAAGTGACAAGCACATAATGATGAACATGATGATGATGATGATGATGATGATGATGATGATGATGATGATGATGATAATGAGCAGTATTTCATACCTTTCACCTCCGCAATATTTTCCTATTCTTTATGAGTACTGCTGCATCCAGCACTGTTGAGGCCCAGCAATTATGCACCCAATTCTACAATCTTTATATCCAAGAAAACTAGCATGATATGTTTTACTTATGAGGTAGTAATTGTAACATAACAGATAATTTTCCCAAATGTGAATATATCAAGCTTCACATTAAACATTATCTTAATCTCTCTCTCTCTCTCTCTCTCTCTCTCTCTCTCTCTCTCTCTCTCTCTCTCTCTCTCTCTCTCTCTCTCTCTCTCTCTCTCTCTGTCTATCAACTGTCTATCAAGACCCACACAGCTGAATATTGGTGTGCCTCAGGGCTCAATACTAGGTCCGCTGCTTTTTGCAGTTTATATTAATGATCTTCCTTTATATATCAATACAACTTGTGATCTATTTGCAGACGACTGTACTATATATACTAGTCAAGAAAACCGTAGTGAATTAGAAAATTCTTTACAAAAGGAACTCGATAATCTTACTAGATGGAGCAATGAAAACCGCATGCAAATTAACATCGACAAAACCAAATCCATGCTAATAACGACCAGACAAAAACTACAGACACTAGCCATAACAGGAGCACCGCTTGAACTCCGCATGGGCACGTTACCTATAGTTAATGTGAATGAACATAAAACACTAGGTCTTTTAATTGACAGCCATTTGAGCTGGAGCTCTCATGTTCACGTTCTTACCAAGAAAATAGCACAAAAAGTTTACCAACTTGCTAAAATTCAGCACTTCCTGGACGAAAGCACACGAAAAATATTCTATACATGCTATATCCAATCACATTTCGATTATTGTTCCACAGTTTGGGATGGTTGCCCTAAATCTAATTTAAAACGACTATGTTCTCTACAAAACCGTGCTATTCGTCTGGTTTCTGATATAAAGCATGTTGAAAGTAATAATTTGTACAGTCATCTAAGACTTCTACCACTTCAAAAGCGCTTCCTTTTCAACAAAGCCAAATTAGTGAACAAAATTATATCTCAAAATACCCCAGAGTATCTTCTGCCGCTGATTCAATCTAATGCAATGAACAGCAAGCGCCTAAATTTGTTACATGTCTCAAAGCCTAGATTGGACCTATACAAAACATGTTTCGCCTATTCTGGTGCTCACTTATGGAATGATCTGCCTCCAGATCTGAAAACTCCAAGGAGTCCCTACACATTTAACCGAAAACTCTTTCAATACTTAATCCATACCGACTATATGCCACCATAATTCATTTTCTGGTATAATTGTTCGTTATAATCGTTCATTATAATTGTTTAACTATAATTGTTCACTATATATGTGTGTGCGTGTGGGAGCGAGAGAGAGAGAGAGAGAGAGAGAGAGAGAGAGAGAGAGAGAGAGAGAGAGAAAGTGGGTGTCAGAGAGAGTGAGAGAGTGAATGTGTGTGTGCGTGCGTGTGTGTGGAGAGAGTGATTGAGCGAGAAATGATAGGGGAATGTGTCAGTGCATGCATTCGTACGTGTATGTGTGAGAGTGAGTGAGGGAGTGTGTGCGTGCATGCGTTCATGCGTATGTGTATGTGTGAGAGTGTGTGATTGAGAGAGTGAGTGTGTGTGTGAAGGATTGTGTGTGAGAGTGAGACAGTGCGAGGGTTGATATGTTAGTGTGTGTGTGTGAGCTCGCGCATGCGTGTGAGTGTGTGTATATGAAAGAATACACAGAGAGAGAGAGAGAGAGAGAGAGAGAGAGAGAGAGAGAGAGAGAGAGAGAGAGAGAGAGAGAGCTGAACAGATGCATGTCATGTAACACGCATGTTATGTAACACGCGAATCCGTATGTTTGTGTATTCTCATCTGTCATATTATCAGTTAAATACCATTTGATTTTATCATGTATAATATAAACTTATGTACATTACTGTAGTTTGAGTGAGAGAGTCAGTGAGTGTGAATTAGAGACAGAATGAGTGAGCATGAGAGTGAATGTGTGTGTGTGTGTGTGTGTGTCTGTGTGTGCCTTCTCTGTGTGTATCTCTGTGTGTGGGAGCATCACTATGTTTACGTCACATACTTTTTATGTACACATTTTTCTCCATGTTTAACATTTTTATGAGACTGCTCATGACAATTGTCAGTGTATGTGTGTGAGTAAAGTGTGGGAGTTTGTTCATACTAGTTTCAATGCTAACGTGAGGCATTTTCTATGTGTCTAGATGTGAGTGTGTGTGGAGGATGTGTGTGAGTGTGGGGATATGTGTGGGTGGGGGATGTGTGGGTGGGGGTATGCGTTTGGATGGGTTGGGGTGTATGGGTTTTGTGGGTAGTGATATTTGTGGGTGCTGGGGGATGTGTGGATGGATGTGTGGGGGTGAAAGTAGGAGTGTGGGAATGGGTGTGGGGGATGTGTGTATGGGTGGAGGATATGTGTATGGGATGGGTGTGGAGTGTGTGTGTTTATGTGGGTGGAGATGTGTGGGTGGTTTGAGGAAGTATGTGTGGGTGGCGGGGTTGTGTGGGTAGGGGATTGTGTTGGGTGGATTGGGGATGCAAGGGCGGGTGGGGAGAAGTGTATGGTGTGTGGGTTTGAGATATGTGTGCGGTGTGTTGGTGGGGGATGTGTGCATGGTGTGTGGGTGGGGGTGTGGTGGTATGGGTGAGGATATGTGTGTGGGTGGGGGATAGTGTGTGGTGTGGGGGATGTGTGTGATGGGTGCGGGGAATGTGTGTATGGGTGGGGTATATGTGTGGGTGAGTAGGGGATGTGTGGTGGTTGGGGGAAGTATGTGGGCGTGTGTGGGTGGGAGATGTGTGCGTGGATGGGGAATGTGTGGGTGGGGGTGTGCTAGTGGCTTAGGGATGTGTAGGTGGGTGAGGGATGTGCATGTGTCGGGGTGGGATGCGTGAGTGGGTGGAGGATAAGTGTGGGTAGGGGTATTGTGATCGAGAGATGTTTGGTTGGGGGTGGGGGTGTGTGGGTGCGTAGTGGAGGATGTGTGCGTGAGTGAGTGTGTGTTGGTGGACGGGTAGGGAATGCTTGTGTGGGTTGGAAGACGTGTGTGGTGTGTTGGTTAGGGATATTGTGTGGGTGAGGTATCTGTGTGTGGATGGGGGATTTTTGTGGTGTGTGGGTGGGTTATGTGGGGTGGATGGGTAAGGGTATCTGTGTGGGTGTGGGTGGGAATATTGTGTGATATGTGGGTGGGGGATATGTGTGTGGTGTGTAGGTGGGGATGTGTGGTGGTATGTGGGTGTGGGATGTGTTGGTGAGGGATATGTGTGTGTGTGGTGCGTGGGTTGGGAATATTGCGTGGTAGGGGATGTATGTGATGTGCGGGTGGGGGATTGTGTAGTGGGGGATTGGGTTAAGGCATGTATGGGTGGGTGGAGGGTGTATGTGTGGGTGATGGGGTGTGTGTGTGAGTGGATTGGGGATGTATGGGTAGTTAGGGAGATATGTGTGTGTGGGGGGAGGGGGGGATTGTGTGCGTGGGTGGGAAATATGTGGTCAATGGAGATGTGGCTGGGGGATTGGTGGTTTGAGGTGTGGATGGGGAGAGGATGTGTGGGTTAGGATGTGTATGTGGGTGAGCGTGGGATATGTGGGTTGGTAAGGGAATGTTTGTGGGTGGCGAGTGTGTTTTGGTTGGGGGAACAGGTGAGGGGAGTGTGGGTGGGGGATGTGCGGGAGGGGGATGGGTCGTTGGTGGGGTATGTATGTGTCCCTTGGTGTGCGTGTGTGTGGGTAGGTGGGGGTGTGTGTGGGTGGGGTGATGTATGGGTACGTGGGAGATGGGCCTCATAACATGGTAATTTGCCTTGTTTATGTTTACAACATTCATTTCACAATGTTTATTTTTCTTCCTATGTAAATGTATAATGCTCTTGATGAACGAAAGACGAGTGATTGGAAGGGCCGAATGTAAGACGGGCCTGCGCGCCCAATTTGTGACCCTAATAAAGTTGATTTGATATGATTTGATTTTCTCTCTCTCTCTCTCTCTCTCTCTCTCTCTCTCTCTCTCTCTCTCTCTCGCTCTGTGTGTGTGTGTGTGTGTGTGTGTGTGTGTGTGTGTGTGTGTGTGTGTGTGTGTGTGTGTGTGTGTAAAGTCTCACTACACTTTGTATGTAGAACAATTTTTGAAAAATGAAGTATATGATGCCATTAAAAATGTGCTCCACAATCCATCGTGAAGCAATATGCAGCGAATGGCTGTCGTCTGCTGGAGGTGGCCTTGCACTCCAAAAAGAAAATTGTTATCAGCAGAAGAAAGAATTTTGTTGGTTGAACAAGTATTTCAAAATTTCGGTCGATACACACGGATGGCTGTTCAAAGATCTATAGCAAGATTTCCTTATATACAACCTCCTCATCGCATTACGGTTAGAAATTTTTGGAATATGTTATAGTGAATACTACATTGGTATTTTTAAGTTTCTTCAAATGAGCATTAGATCATAGCAGTAACTTTTGTAACTAATTTAATCAATTTTGTTGCACATTTTTTGATGGCATCATTACTTTAAAAAAAAAAAAGAAACTTTATAGTTCCATGTTTACTTACCAGCAATTTCATATGAAAGGCATGTTGTAATCCTCCTTGTTGAGAAAACATTTTTTTTTTTACTATACTTCTGTATTTCGAGCTCATTTTCAAGTACATTTTCTACGAGCAGTATGAAGATTCCCTGCCGGCTTGCTAAGCCAGTCGCACGTTTAGGACAATCATCCCCTATGGTGAGCCATATCCCCGTCAGCCAGTCTGCACCACGTGGAGGTGGGGTTGACTTGTGTAGTCTGCGGGTCATCAATGATGTACAGACCAGAAGCAGAGGAAGAGGCCGACCACGTAAACGATGGACGCAGGGAATAACAAAGTGAACGGGAATATCGATACATGAAGCCCATAAGCGGGCTCTCTCCCGCTGTTTATACATCACCTCGACACCGCAAGGTACAAGAGGAACATGGTGAGATGAGATTTCAAGTACATGAAAATATTAACACTGGAGTTTATATTCTCAATCACAGGTGTATATACAAATACATTTCCCTGCAACACTAAATGTGGGTGCTAAATGTTAATACACACACAATAAAAGTTGGCGCGTAGGTTTAAATTAAAATAACAGCAATTACGATTACCATAACAATAGTTCAACTTCTGTTAGTCACGGATTTTGATTTCTTCTTTTGGACATTTGCTGATTTACGCCTTTCAGATTTTGCTCTCAGTTGGCATATTAAGATTATCATAAGATAACAATGGATACTGAAGGAACTCCACAGAAAGCGTTTGCACCGTTTATTACTGGAAATATGTGTTCATTATCAATACATATCAAAGCATGCAGAGTTTGGTTTCTGTCCGGTAATAACTACTAACTTATGCAAGATGGGCTGTAGCGTGGAATTCACTATGACAGAAACACAGTTTATATTCATTCATTCATTCAGTAGCATGTCCTTTGCAGAACCTCGCTCCCACAACAATCTTCCGGAAAACATCTCGATCATAAGCAAGATGTCCCGCCTCCGATACACCCATCTGGAGATCATCCACCACATCCTGCACCCATCTTCTCTTTGGCCTTCCTCTTCCTCTCTTTCCAGTCATATACCCCTCCATTATTGTTCTCTCCAAACTTTCGTGACGTTTCAAGTGACCAAAATATTTCAATTTTCTTTGATTTATCGTTTTTAATAGCCAACCTTCTTCAATATTCAGCTCTTGAAGTATTGATGCATTTGTTCTTTTCTTTACCCACGATATTCTTAGAACTCGCCTATAACATTTATATTCAAAGGCATTTATGCGATGTTCAGCTTGTTTAGTAAGTTTCCAGGTCTCACAGGCGTATGTTTCAATGGGAAAGATGCATGCTCTTAAAAATCAAATTTTTGTAGTTCTGTCTGTCCCATTCCATAATTTATTCAGTTGTTTTAGTCTCTGAAGAGCAATTGATAGTCGCCGTTTAATTTCTTTCATTGTGTCACCGTTGTTGGTAATCAATGACCCAAGATATTCAAAATTTTCCACAACCTCCAATTTTTCCTCATTAACATATATTTCTTTCTCCATAGTTGTTTTATATGTTTTTATTGATTTTGCAATGTTAAGATACAAGTTGTGATTTTCACTATTCAATTGGGTTGAGGCTATTAGATTTTCTATACCCCGGTTAGCGGGGTAGAGGTATCCCCTATTAAAGGAGATGTAAGACGCCTCCTTTCCTCCGTTAGTCTACGGGACACCCTTGGGCAAGGTGGAGTACCCGTTTAGCCCCCCGATCAGGGTTACGTGAAGCCATGGAAGCAGGTGGTGGGTGGAGTGTGAGAGCAGCCGACAGATTGTTTTTGGTTATGGTCTTGCACTCTGCAGCGATAGGCAGATGATCTCATCAGTAGAGACAATGGCTATGGCCACCGACTAGTACAGTCACTGCCCAGAAGGAAAGCAATGTCAAACTACCTTCTGCAAAACTTACCAAGAAACCATAACAACAGTTTATATACACAGAATAATTGTGAGTCATTCGCCTCACGGTAACTATTTTCATAATTGTCAATGGGAAAACAAAAATCAACATCTCTCTGATGTAATATAGATTGTGACTGAGCAGCCCAATTTAGTCAACATCTGGTGAGACGACCAGGCTACAGTCGCATATTGCGAGTCTCAGAACATTATTAGTAGTTCACAGAAATGAAATATTATGATCACAATATGCCAAGCTTGTACTAACAAACATGGCACATCAGAAACAGCTCAAGCGAAGTAACTAATATTGATTGCTGTGCACAAACATTGTCGATAAAACACAATTCTTTATATTAGCCATTGTTCCAAATAAACATATCAGGCCACAAACACAGACGGCGTTAGTAAGTTCTACTAATATTTGATGTCTCTGGTGACATGCAATTTCAATCAGAGTCAATCGTAATGTAATTCAATAGTTCAATTACTAAACTAATGAATAAAAAATAGATTGTGAAAAGCTGGTTTTGTGAACAGGTTACGGAAACGTAATCACAAATGTATTCCATGTTTTACCAACAAACAAAGAATTCAACGTAACAAAAATGTACGCAATGTTGAAATAAGCCGAAGCACAAATAAAGCATTGAAAAGGCGTCTAAATGTGTTGTTTGTCCATCAAGAATGAAGATGACCGATCATTTCATCCAGTGAGGTTGAAAGTATGGAGCCGTGAGTTCTAAGATGGCTGATAAGGCCTATTTTGGCTCGAAATGTTCTTTGACAATGTGGAAAAAGAATGTTTGACATTTCTGGAGGAGGATTTCCTGCAGTAGTTTATCAGTCCTGCCTTTTCTTCACAGCTCTTGCAGTCCTGGTTGCCTCACTCGTGAATGCACCCTTGCGTAATGATGCACGCCACGAAATTGAGTCTCTGGCTGCAGTCTCCCAGGTGTCATGGTGAATTCCAAAAGCATTCAGTGAGAGTTTCAAAGTGTCTTTAAAGCGTTTCCTCTGGCCGCCATGGGAGAGTTTACCACAACGCAACTCGCTGTAAAATATTCGGTTAGGAAGCTTGTGGTCTTGCATGCGAGTCAAGTGACCAGCCCAACGAATCTGATTCTTCATCAGTATAGTGTGGATACTGGGCATGGACGCTCTTTCTAGTACTTCAGTGTCTGGGATCTTGTCTTGCCATTTAATCTTCAGTAGCTTCCTTAGGCAGACTATGTGGACGTGGTTTAATTTCCTAGCGTGTCGCTGATAAACAGTCCAGGTTTCACAAGCATATAGCAGTGTGGATAATACAGCTGCTTTGTAGACTTTCAGCTTAGTTTGCAGGCTTATTCCATTTCTGTCCCATACATTCTTGTACAGTCTGCCAAAGGCCGCGCTGGAATTGGAGATTCTTGCATTCACTTCATCATCAACTGTGGCAGCTTGTGACACAGTGCTGCCAAGATAGGTGAATTTGTCCACAACACTTAGTCTATGACCATTCACTTTGATATTCCGCACAGTGTGATTATTCCCTGGACTGGCTGGTACATAACTATAGTCTTCTCCAAGTTGATATTGAGCCCAAAGTTGGCACATGTGAGAAAGCTGAGACATTGTGTTGCATGTCTGCCTCTGAGTTGGCATATAGAGCGCAATCATCAGCAAACAAGAGCTCTCTGACGGTGTCGCTGTTAATTTTTGTTTTAGCTTTCAGCCTTCTCAGATTGAATAACTTTCGATCCATGCGGTAGTTGATGTCTATTCCAATGTGGTTGTTCTCGAATGCATTCGTCAACATGGTTGAAAACATGAGGCTGAACAGTGTTGGTGCCAGGACACATCCTTGCTTCACCCCATTGGTGACAGGAAAGGGCTCAGACAGTTCACCATTTTCCTGTACTCTTGCCTGCATACCATCATGAAATAGCCGCACTCTTTGGGCAAACTTACGTGGACAGCCATATTTTGCCATAATCTTCCCCAGTCCTTTTCTGCTGACTGTATCAAAAGCCTTGTTAAGGTCAATGAAAGTGGAGAATATTTCGCAGTTCTGTTCCTGATATTTCTCTTGCAGCTGCCTTGCAAGGAAAATCATGTCAACAGTTCCTCGTTCTTTTCTGAAGCCACATTGACTCTCAGGAAGAAGACCTTGATCGAGATGGGCCGCGAGGCGGTTGGGTTGAATTCTGGCGAGTATCTTCCCTGTAATTGAAAGCAAGGAGATCCCTTGATGGTTGTCACCGGATTGGCGGTTTCCTTTACGTTTGTAAAGGTGGACTATTGACGCGTCCTTGAAATCTTGTGGCATGGTCTCGTTCACCCATATGTTTGTAAAGACTTGGTGAAACTTCTTTGTTAGGACCGGCCTACCAGCCTTGTAAATCTCGGCTGGGATGGAGTCAGGTCCAGGTGCTTTGTCGCCGGAGAGTCGCTGGGTGGCTTTGTTTACTTCCACTATGGCTGGCAGGTCACCAAGTGTATCATTAGTGGGAATTTGAGGAAGGCAGTTGATGGTTTCATCATCGAAGAAGGAAGTTGCATTTAAGATATTGCTGAAATGCTCTGCCCAGCGTTGAAGGATTTCTTTCTTATCGGTGACCAATGTTCCCCCATCTGCACTGAGGAGGGGAACTATGCCTGGTGATGTAGGACCATAGACCGCTTTCAGTGAGACGTAGAAGTTTTTCATATCATGTCTGTCAGTGAAGCCCTGAATTTCATCAGCTTTGCAGCTCAGCCAGGAGTCCCGAATGTGCCGAAGTTTCTGCTGCACTACCCTCTGAATCTTCTTGTAGGCATCTTTTTATGATGTTGACTTCGGGTCATTCAAATGTGCCTTGAGGAGAAGATGTTTCTCGGCCAGCAATTGGTTGATGTCATCGGAATTTCCATCAAATCAGTCTTTATGGTTTCGGGGAGCAGGACCCAGGATTTCCATAGCAGTGTCGTAAATTGTGTCCTTTAGGGCTCTCCACTCTGTTTCTGCATCCTGTTTAGCTGCAGCATTTGGCTTGGGGCGGACTTTCAGCATAATTTCAAACGACTGCTGCATTTTCTTGCTGTTTAGGCGGTTGACATTTAGTTTTTTTTTTTTTTTTTTTTTTTTGCATTTTTACCCCTTCAGGACGCCGTGGTGGTTTGCTGTGTATGTTTATTTTTGAGATAATGAGACGATGGTCTGTCCAACATTCGGCACCACACATGGATCTTGTCACCCGAACGTCTTGTCTGTCACTCCTCCTGAGGATGACATGGTCAATGAGGTGCCAGTGTTTCCAACGAGGCTGTATCCACGATGTCCTATTTCTCATGGGAAGACGGAAAATTGTGTTGATAATCAGGAGATCGTGGTCGGCATATGTCTTAAGGAGGAGGAATCCATTGCTGTTACAATTTCCGACTCCGTGCTTTCCAATAATGCCACTCCAAGAGGTGGTGTCCGTGCCTACTCTGGCATTGAAATCCCCAAGGAGTATACGTTTGTCTCCTTTGTGAACAGATGTTAATACATTGTGCAGGTCCTCATAGAACTTGTTCTTGACATCATCTTCATTGGTCATAGTTGGTGCGTAGACACTCTCAATGGTTGCAAGCTTCCTTCCATTCAGCAGGGGCAACTTAATGGTAATAAGCCTGTCGTTTATAGCCTTTGGAAATCCAGCTAGTTTGTCAACCAGGGCCGACTTAATTGCAAATCCCACACCGGATTGGCGTCCTTCCTCGCTTTTCCTTCCACTCCAGAAAAATGTGTAGCCGGCACCTACTTCTCAGATTTGGCCTTCTTCTGCAAGTCGTGTCTCGCTCAAGGCTGCAATGTCGATGTTCTACTTACCCAGCTCTCTACCAATCAGTGATGTTCGTCTCTCTGGACCGACGCGCCGTCTTTATTAAGTTTTTTTTTTCTTCCCGCGTTTCCATCCTGTTTCAAGATATTACGGTCAATATCAGCATCTTTTAGCTGTATGTTGATTCCTAGGCTAGATTACGCTCATCAGCACGCCACGACTTTCTGAGCAACCGGCTCCATACTCTCATAAGTCACTGGCGCGACTCGAACCGCTTCCAATTCTCGTGCGCTCACGTCAACCACGAGAGTATTCGGGGTTACGGAGAAAGCCGCTAACTCCTCGACCAGGGAGACCGAACGTCTGTATCAAGTAGGGTGCGTAAATTCCAAGTTCCGATTGTTAAGGGAATATGATTTGCTCTTTTAGCTTTACCTGTTTGTATCTTTGTTTGTATGACGACCGCAGTATAGGGTGCCACCAACCGCGGTTAGCTGGTTTGGTAATGATGGAGCAGACAATGTTTACGGCACCTTTTCTAGCCCCTTCCTCATGCTATGGAGGTGAGCAGTGTGTTCCTATAGAGGACTGCCGAATCCCACTGCTGCTCCGGTAAGTAGAAGACGACCATATGAGTAGTATATAATGTTGTATTCAGGTAGCATTTGTGGATCCGGATTCATGATAGGAACCGTCCTTAGTAGTGGGACCATGACGTCTCCAACTGGTCTCGTCGCAATGAGATGGCAGTATACGTAGACTTTTTGCAGGTCGTTATTCAGGTCTATCGCCCCTTCACCTTCAATTGTATCTAGTATCTCTTGTAACTTCTCACTAAATGTAATAGTGGCCCCGGGTTCGAGTATTTTCACGATGACTTTCTTTGATGCATTGTCGAAATGGAATAGAACACAGAGCTGATCTTCCACCTTCCGATATTTCATTAGGCGATTCAGTGCAGTTATAAACGCGTCTGGTGAACTGTACAGGCCCGGGGGACACGCCTTTCTTATCACTCTACCGTTGGGTGTGATGTATCTTAGCCATACTTCATTCTCTAGTACATTGCAGTAGTAGTTGGGGAATTGAATTTCGGCCAGACCCACTTCAAAATGTTGACTCACCTCAATAGTCTGCGGTAACTTGACGAAATGGTGATCTGGTGAGTTCTTGGGAAATATGTTCGGCGAAGCATTACTCGGTAATGTCAGGTAGAAGCTCATATTTTAAGGTTTGGTAGCATGTAACCCAGACAGGTGCTTAGAAGAGCGATCCACAACTTGCCCTCGACTGCGTCGACGCTGGCTCGAGACAGATTGAATAGTGATACGCCAATGAGTGTGTATATAACAACTAGTTGACATAAGAGGACAATCTCTAGCCGCGGCACTCGCCGACAACACATGCACCAAAACGAATTTCTTTCCCCCTCTGGGTTATTTTGTGGGTTAGTTTCCACGTTGGTTTCTTCCATTACCTCTGTTTTTGACCTACTGGGTAATTACACTCGTGTCTCGGTTGTATCATTAGTTGCTATTGGCAAATGCAAAAATCAGTGCTCGAGGCGCTCCTTGTGGGACATTGCCGGTACTAAGGACACTACTTTCTGTATGCAGGCTTGATGAATCAGCCATGTTCACGTGTTGATTGGTGTCGCAGCCAGCAGAGCACATACCCCAGTTACATGTGATTAGCACAATATATCTCTTTATTATACTAGTACTGTTAGGGTAACTGTATGCCTACTTGGAGATCCACAACGAAAATGTGAAAGATTTATCAAAAAAGCCATCTTACCATTAGAGACTTGGCACATTGTGACCTGATCGGTGTTCACTGAGACCGGGACTTCTAGACGGCGAATGGTTGGTGTTATATACACGATATCTGCTGGTGAAGACTCCTGACTGAGTTGAATATTGTCTGCACATGTCTGATCTTGATGTATTCACATGCTAAGGGCGTGGTCTATCACCAAGAAATAGTGTAGTATCCTTCTTATCCACGTGTTCTAGCTGTAACATTACAGCTATACCCGGCTGTGACGTCATTTTTACCGGTTTTAGCTAGTTAGCATGTAGTCGCTAGCTTGACTGCAATATGTAAAAGAAATTCAGCCGTTCAGAAAGACAAAGAATACCTTGCCCAGGAAGCATGCATGTTGGGGCTGACTGTGATGTCATGTAAAGGCAATGCATTAAAGCTTGACTGTCATCTATAAAAGAAATTCAGCCGTTCAAAAAGACAACAGCAATCTTACCCAGCAAACATGACACTCCACGGAATGGTAGGGCTGACTGCGCTGTCCTGTATTTGATAGCACACACGCGCGCACGCATGCACAGACAGACATACAGACAGACAGACAGATACACACACACACACAAACACGCACATGTCATGACTGCCTTTAAATGACAATTGCAAACTTACCCAAACAATGTTGGGGCTGACTGCAACGGGCTGTAATAGATAGTGCATGCGCTCGCGAGCACGCACACACATACACTCGGCAGTACACCCACGCACGCACACACGCCTACATGCGCGCACACATACACACACACACACACGGATGTCATGATGGCACACGGGCAACCAAACAATGTTTGGACTGCCTGCAACGTCCTGTAAATGCATTGTATTACAGCTTGACTGCCATATGTAATAGGTAGACACGTACCTATAGCACGAGGCCTAGCTATGGTCATTAGATAATACGGAAAATCATGGTGGCACACGAACATCCAAGCAATGTTGGGGTTGACTGCGATGTCCTGTAATAGATAGACAACTAGCTGTTGATAGACCGGTTGTTGTACATTCCTTGCACTGCAAAACATTGAATGAAAAGCCATGCGATCGGCATGGCACACTCTGCTTAATATCGTGATACGTTTCATGTTTATAGTCTAATTGTGAGGCGTCGTATTGTGATTTCAGTAGAGTTATGCATAGCTTTACCAGTTTTAATGTTACAATTAAAATTACCAGAATAGCATAGTCATAGTGACGATTTTACAACCGATTTTTATTTTACCTAGAATATATGTTAACTTATTTTAAGGCGACCTACGGATGGGTACGTTTAATTGCCCCGCGAAGCGATCAAACAGATTAGCCAACTCTCAGCGTTCAGCGAGATTCTTAGAATACTGGGCGACGACTGCAATTCGAGATTTTTCTGATAAGCGTCCAGCCACCGTGGGCCAGCGTGTGATCTTTACCTGTGCGCTCAGGGGAGATTATTACGGAAAGTAGCAAAAGGGCGATATGAATACCCTCCCTTTGGTATAATAATATTTCGTGTATTAAGGGGACGTTATTTGTGGGGTTTCATTACATATTTTTATGTATATCTTAACAAGTTATCCTTTAAATTAATGGAGACTCGTAGATTTTTATTGACCGTAATATGCTCCACCAGACATACAGGAAATGTAACTGTTTAATTATGTTTTTAGGGGTAATTTTTTAATAATAATGTATCCTTGTCTAGTATATTTTTAAACCAGATTTTCACCAAGCGCTTAATGTTGATACATGGGTCTGAACTTCTGCTGAATTAACTACCATGCTGAGGCGTGACAAAAAGTATATTCATGCGGTCATTACTTGATCTACTCGGGGTAACTCGAGAGATGGAATAAATCAATTTTCTGTCATATTGGATTTCGATCTCCTCATCGAAGGGGTTCGATATCTACATGACTGGGGCTCGAGCGCACCACACACACACACACACACACACGCACACACACACACACACCCACCTACCCACCCACCCACCCACCCACCCACCCACACTGTGACTCAAACCTAGGTGCCCGGTGACTAGTTGGTCTACTTATCTATATAAGTATTCCACATGCACGGGGCTTGCGCCACTGCCTTCTAGTGACCTCGGGACGGACCAGGGAAGCGGAGGCGGCCGGAGGAGGCATCTGGGGTACCGAGGGCGGGTACCCAGGTGCCCGGTGACTAGTTGGTCTACTTATCTATATAAGTAATCCACATGTAATACACACTTGTCTCATTGTCTCTGAATGGGCTCGGAAGCGGTCGGGGGAAGCCGAGGAAGCGGAAGGCGGAGGTACCTGTTCGCGCCCGCCCGCCCGCCCCGGTACCGGAAGTAGTCATCATGACAACCGGAAGTGGTCACTCAGACCCAAGAAAATACTGGCCAATTTTTGAAAAAATGTGGTCCGATATGGATCCTGTTATTGACGTCATCAATATGGAGGTACACCTTTCGTACAGTAAAAAATGACGTCATCAGCTGGATCCGGATCCATAAATGCTACCTGAATACAACATTATATACTACTCATATGGCCTGAACTGCCTGTGTGCAGGTCTGCGACTACCGCTGCCACCGTAACCACGTCGGCCGCTTAGCTGCTCGCCCATCGCCACAGGGCTTGAAGGTGATATATGACGTTGGATGAAGAATGACTTGCGCGATGAATTGGATTAAAGTAAGGAAGAGTTGCGCAATTCGTCGACCTCACTCTCTCGCCTGAGTCCATCTGAGTCCAGTGGCAAGACAAGTCGAGACGACTGGAGACGAATACAGGTGCAGTGGATGACCAGGGCGCTCTACGTGCCTTGCCGTGCTCATTACGTTCCACAACTCTTTGCAGGTAGACGCTGTCTTGCCCGTGGAATCAGGAATGATTTCTTCCGCGCAGTCTGCTGAATCCTGTCTTCACATGCTTGGTAGACATACCCTAATTCACCGATCAGTTTGACACCATATCGACTACCTACGCCTGGTTTAGCCAGTCTGTCACAGCTGTTACCCGGGATGTGGCCGATGTCGCATGCTGAGAACTACAAGGAGCCACTGGCACGAGCTGGATGTCAGGCTTGGACCAGTGGGGGATGGGCCCTTGAAAAGGGAGTGACAGCCATCCTTACCAATGGTACTACCAATGCCTGACACCCAAATCCCCCATGGCGTCTAAATAATGGCAAGTTGATGTATTTCCGGCCAGGTGGCAGTAAATACGTTTGCCAATTTCCCGACAAACGACTGTCATGTTAGCTGGTGAAGCACTAAACTGCTTTGATATACAAAAGCTAGTAAGGAAGGGTTTCATTGTTGCTCAATGTCTCTTCTATAAAGTCCGTTCGTTCGTTCATTCGTTCGTTTGTTCATTCTACACCTGTACAGAACATGTAATGAGAACTGTTAAACATAATGAGACCATGGAGATGTTTGATCCTATAATAATTGATGGTAATTGAATTGCAGAACTCAAATATGTAGGTCGAACCGTGTTCCTCTCAAATTGAGCTAGGAGTTTAGAATGGTTAATCACATCTGTAAAACGACACAGTGAAGATAAAATTTTTTTTCATGATTTCAAAAAGTAAACATGTATAAATAAATGTTCTGGTTTATAATACTGCTGTCAGGACTTCTCCATTTCTATAATCCTCTGTGATGTTGCTTAAACCAAGTGTTTCCGGCAATCAGTTCATGTTGTTTTGCCCATTCTACAAGTCTGTTTCCTCTTTCGTTCCGTTCTCCCAAACCATGTTTACCTACTGTGCATCCATCACCTTGATTTCCCACTTTCACATTGAAGTCACCCATTTTGATATTTATTTCTGAATTTTTACATTTCTTCAAAGAATTCTCCGTGTCATTATAAAATTCCTCTAAACTATCTTTACTGCTTTCTCCAGTTGGGGCATATATTTGAATGATGTTTATGTTAAAAGGTCTGTGGATTAATTTTACCAATAAATCCATGTCTGGCAGTGCCCAATACGCTTTAACAGATTTTGATGTTTTCAGATCAAAGATAAGTGCTACACCTCTTAGTCTTTCCTCTCCTCCAGAATATATAATCTTAAAATCGCCCCCCGCCCCCCATCTTAATCCCTGTCCCTTTCCATTTCGTCTCACACAATCCTAATATGTTAATACTCTCTCTTGACATTTCTTGTTTGATGTTATCCAATTTTCCATTTGCACTCATTGTTCCAACATTCCACGTTCCTGCTTTCAGTGATAGTAATCTTTTGCACCCAGTAGCCAGCTGACGGTCTGGAGTCAGCTGGTGCACATGACTATCCCTACCGGGCGAGGCTGCTCCTATGGAGCACCCATTTACGCCGTTTCTCTAATGTTCGATGATATCGCAAAACATAATTTTCTTGGCATCTGTAAAGAAGGTAGTTTACCATTGCTATATGATGGCACGATTTTATGAATTTTTAAGTAACATTTGGTTCTAGGGTATATAAAGATCAGCCTCAAATGTTCTTTACAGTTTCAAATGCTGTGTTGACCTAAATTGCGTTCGTGTTTCTAATCGTTACAACGCAGTAGTCAATAGTGATTATAACGCAATTTTTGACCACAGTTAATGATGTATGTTCGTGAAAACAACAGCATTTAGGGTAAACACTATTCAATGACTTCGTAAGTGAAACCCTCTAAAAGGATAACGCTACACACACAAACTTCATTTCATTTTCAAGCAGACATTTATGGCACTTTATCGATACAAGTTAGTTGCATATCCTTTACAGGACGTTTGCAGTCAACACCAGCATTCTTTGCTGTTGTCATGTCTTGGCAAGTTTAAGTTCAGTAGTTTGCCATTGCTTTCTGAGCTACCGGCACGCATACCATTTCATACAGGAACATCACAGCATCAAATAAAACCGTCGTTTATATGCTACCACATGATTGCTGTCTGTCTTAAAGCACACATTTTTAGCATTCGAAAACACTGCGAAATAAACAATCATGTGCTATAGCAACACTGTTTGACAAATACGATATGTCATAAAACAGATCCAAGAAGACAGGACAGGAAGAAGATCCAACGAAGTGATGTGAATAGCTGACATAGTGACAAAAGGCAGAATCGTGTGGCTATACAAGCTGCAAGAGAGTCCTAACAGATTTCTTGAATATGATACAAGAAAGTGAGGGCAACAACATCAAATACCATTTGCGCTGCAGCTACAATTGCCTATCAATATGTCTGTTTTTATTTAACTCGCTAAGTCTATATGATTATCCTAAACGGTTTTGTTTATTAAGCTGCCAAATATATAGCAAGTCACCGCTTACCAAGGATTGTTCACGAAATACGAAGTACCTGTGCGGTTCGTATCTATTATTTAATGATTTAATCGATTCTTGTTTACGACCTGTCATTATTTTAATTGCACCGTAGTCAGAAAATGGAACCTGCCAGATTTACAGAAGTAAAACACGCACTTACAACCGACTTCTGTAATTTCACATTTCACAACATTGATCGCTGCCCGTCTCCGTTATGTTCCTGTAATTTCTGACGTGAAAGAGCCACAATCAAACGTTATATCTGACGTATGTAAGGAAATAACATTGATTGTTGACATAGAGCCTGGTGGGCAATGATTCAGATGATTGTCGAAGGGGTTAGTTTCAGTGGAACGAATTATGATAAGTGAAGGCATTATAGTATGAATGTCATTTCAGAGATCAGGTGCAGCTTAATCCATACTTGCACATTAGCCATAATGAGTATTGGTCTGCAAAGGTTAGACCAAAAAATTACACTGTTATTTAGCTCTACAACACATCTACGAACTTCAATCACAACAGGAGACTGTTGTAATTCATTTCTGTAATTTCACCATTGCGCACACATTAAATTCACAACATGACATGCGCAATCACAATTATACAAGTTGAAACAGTGATTCTAAAATACCCAACATTACGGGCGAAACAATCACTGGCCATTGCGCATTTTACACTGTGGTGTGTCCAAACCTGAACTGCAACTACAAAACAACTCTCATCGAATAATGCAGTTCAATCATCTTCACGAACCGTATTTTCGTTTCGGTGACTCTCGGCATGCGCCACGCGGATCTAGATCCATGACTGTCACGTACTTCAGCGTGACTATATATTAACATGCCATGAGCCGTAAACTGAATCATGACAACTGTGCTGCGGTAAAGAGAACATCACTAATAATAATAACGCGGTTTTAAATCAGTGTGTTTACATTGTCATCTCCACAACTTCACAAGGATGATATTTTTTGATCTATAGCATTTATTCATCATATATAAACAAGGGTATCACAGAGCTACTATTACACGGATATCCATATATACAGTAGCACAGTTGGAATCTATTGTGTGTACGCTCCTAATGCTGGTTAATAATATTAAATCGGGACAGGAAAACTTTTACAATTAGTTTTGATCTAGACAATATTTCCCTCTCATATATATATATATATATATATATATATATATATATATATATATATATATATATATATATATATATATATAAGGTGTGGAATGCGCCTGGCCCTGCAGCCAGCAGGGTTAGGATCAGCTAGCCTCTTCCAGGAGGGGTGAAGAGCGAAAATTAGTAGCCTGCCGATGACCCGCAGACTACACAAGTCAACCCCCACATCCACGTGGTGCAGACCGGGCAACCATGACCGCGAGGTCATGGGCTAACGGGGCTATGGCTCGCCATAGGGGATGGACTCCCTGTGGTCAGATTAGTGTCCTAAACCTGCGACTGGCCTAGCAAGCCGGCAGGGGATCTTCATATGCTCGTAGAAAAACTAAGAAGTATAAACGGACTGACCCAAACGGCAATCGACCCGGCAATGTTAATGGCGTTGGACGGAGGGAGTAAAAGAATCCATGGGAATGTCGATATACGGAGCCCATAACCGGGCACTCTCACGAAGTTTATACTTCACCTCGACACCGCAAGGTACAAGAGGAACATGATGAGATGAGATGATATATATATATATATATATATATATATATATATATATATATATATATATATATATATATGTATATATATATATATATATATATATATTGTCAGGACCTTAGAATTGGCTCGTTGGGCTAACACGTGTGAGACAGTACAAGTATAACATGATTTGACGTAAGACTCAACGACACAACGTTTTATGGATTTATTGCCATATTAAATACAGAACGATGATTACAACAATATACAATATATAACTCACGACGCTCACAACCACAATACAGCTCACAAGTCTGACGCTCAAGATGACAGTCGTTCGGCTTTCACCCACAGAGATCCACACAAACGCCTTGCTTTCACCGCACACGTCCTTCCAGTCTCAAGTCCCAGCTCGGTCTGTCGCTAGCGCGCAACTTGCTGACCGCCTCTAGTGGCGTCACGTGGCATGCGTG
Organism: Cepaea hortensis; assembly: GCA_963921405.1. Taxonomy (NCBI): domain Eukaryota; kingdom Metazoa; phylum Mollusca; class Gastropoda; order Stylommatophora; family Helicidae; genus Cepaea; species Cepaea hortensis. The sequence continues at coordinate 32,905,131 of OY992883.1, read as the reverse complement.
CGTCTTGTCGTCAGCCTGAACCGCTGGTCGCGTGTCAGGTAACAATCTTGCCAGCCGACAATTCTTGTCCGCCGGGTGTCGTAACGATGTTGCTGCATAGCTATCCCATGTTAGGCTCTGACATCCTCCCCGGGTACCTCAATGAAAGATGCCATCTTTCATTCATTATGTATGTATATACTGGGGTAGTGTTAACTTCATGTCAGAGTCTACCCTTTCCCTGTGTTATGCATGAAAATACATATATGGCATAGAAATATATACGATAAATGTAAGTTGCATTGAAATGACAAATGAAGTTCAACTTTTAACACAAATCAGGTTTCATCCCCCTGATGGCTGGTTACCTCAATTGCAATAATACCCAGTCAGATCAGTAGTACCAGCTTCTCGCATCTACCTCGCAGCAATTTGAAAAAAAACGTAATAATATGGTTATTTTGCAACAGCCATCTAGCCAGACTGAAATACGGCTTTATATGAGTCGTATTAAACACTCAAACTCTGACCTCATTTGGCCAGGAGCTCTTATGTTGGTTTGCAATGTTGGCAGCTCTCTGCCATGCTTGGTGGACGCCTACCCGGTGTGTTAGCCATTTGAGCAACAAAATGTCTATTTATACAATACACACTATTGAATATGTTTCAAATTATGGCCCTTGGTGTAATTCATAAATGCAAGGGAAGTAATTTTGACATTCAAGCAATACAATAAATTACAATAATTATTTAATTTCTTAGCGTCATTGCTTGACGTTTCTTCATATTAACGAGAAAAAGTCGGTAATATGAATACATTAATCAAGATATGATTCTAAGATTACACTAATCAAAATAAATAAGTACCCAATTGGTGTATTATATTTTATAGATTCAAAAGGATTTTACAATCGTCATAAGTTTTTGAATATTTGTATATCGTCTGCTAATTTTGGTGTACTTTTTAAATTACACAGGAAGTACACACGAAACTCAAAATTTAGTTGCTGTTACACTGTCTGAACACAACTGCTCAGGTGTTATTTTATAACGGATAGTAAAATGTTCTCAAAGTTCGTGTCTAATGTTATAGTATCACAACTTTCGGATTATGATGGAATGTTCTTATTTCCGATGTGTTCACAACTTATGGATAATGATCGACTGTTCTTATTTCTGATGTTTGAGTGTCGAACCTTTTGGATTAAGTTCGCTTGTAGAAGTCACTGTTCAGTCCACATTTGCACACGTCGTTAAAATATCATGGTGAAGAAATCCACACACAGCTGTCACTGTTAACCCGCAAAGTTCGCTTCTGGTAAGTGGTTAAGCGTCTGTGACACTGTTCTTGTTGTATATTTACAGTTAATAATGTTCTCTTTCTAACACACACTACCCAATTATACTACACTCATTACAAGACTTAATTAAAATAAGTATATTATACATGTCGGTTTTTAACCGTATCACAATTACAATTATAGACCTTACACAGTAGGTGAATAGAAACAAAATTCACTCATTGGTGGCTGTGTTGGTCTGAGTGTATTATTACACTCTGCACTCAGACATTGCTTACTGGGTCGGTCGGACAACGGGACAAAAGATCGGCAATTGTATTGATTCTGCCTGGAATATGTCGAACCTCGAAACTGTAATTTTGAAGCTTCAAGGACCAGCGAGCAATCATATTGTTGGATGGTACTCCGGCATTTATATACCGTAATGGACTGTTGTCAGTTTCGATGATAAAGTGACGTCCTAGAAGGTATCTGGATAGTTTCGTCACACTTTCTACTAAGGCAAGTGCCTCTAATTGTGGAATGGACCATGCACGCTCTCGAGGCCTTAGTTTTCTTGATATAAAACAAACGGGATGCAGGGTGTTGTTGTATTCCTGCAACAGGACTGCCCCAATCGCAACGGAGCTAGCATCTGTTCTCAATCTGAAAGGTAAACGAATGTTGGGCAATTTAAGGATGAGATTATTCGAATTCTTATCAGAAAAGTATGCCAAAACTTTATGAAATGCATTTCGTAGGCATTCATCGTGTACAACTTTTTCAGGCTTATCCTTAGTTAGTAAATTAGTAAAAACCTCGGTCAGTTCTGAAAAATCAGGAATGAATTGCCTGTAATAATTGATCAGTCCCAACAAACTCCGGACTTGTTTCTTATTAGTCGGGAGTGACAGTTTTAGAATTTTGGAGACAATTTTGTTGTCTGTCATGACAAAGCCATTGGATATTCTGTACCCCAAAAATGATATCTCTTGGTAAGCCATGCTCACCTTTGAAGGCTTCACTGTCAGTCCGTGCTGTCTGATACGTTCTAGTGTCTGTTCTAGTGTCTTTATATGTTCCGTCATTGTCTCTGTATGGACACAGATGTCGTCGATATAGCAAATAATATTAGGAATGTCAGCTAGGAGGAGTCGTGTCATGCGTACGAATGTGGCTGGGGCATTGACTAGCCCAAATGGAAGTTTGCACCATTCGTACAGTCCCCAAGGCGTGGCAAAAGCTGTTAGATGTCTGCTGTCTTCATGTACAGCTATCTGCCAGTAACCTTTAGACATGTCAAGCGTCGTAAAGAACTTAGCGTCAGTCAGTTCTGTCAGAAGATCGTCAGTGTTTGCCATTGGTTCAAGATCTAAAACAGTTATTTTGTTCAGTTTTCTGTAGTCGATGCAAAGTCGTATTGTGTTGTCCTTTTTGCGTACAATGACCATGGGTGAAGAGAAGTCTGATAAGGATCGTCTGATGATGTTGTTTTTTTCTAAGTTGATGATTTCTTGATGTAATTGTTCTTTGTAATGTAATGGTATTGTGTATGGTCTGCATCTTATGGGTGTGTTTTATGTGAGTGTGATGTGATGCTGTACTAATTCTGTTTGTCCTGGGTTGTCGGAAAAGATGGTGTTGTACTGTTGTATCAACTGTTTGCAACTGTTTGTCTCTGCTTGACTTAAGTTTGGATTGATCTTGATCTCATTCAAGCAGTTTGTCGTGTCTAATGTAGGTGTTGGAATCTCGTCGCTAGAATCGTCATCTTCGTGATCTATTATCACGGTGCAAGCTGTCGTATCGTCTTGTTCGTTGTCTCTGTTGTGGTATGGTCTTAGCATATTTATGTGAAATATTTTGTGCTTGTCTTTTATTAGGATTTCGTAGGATTTCGTAGTCTACAGGTGAGATTTGTCTTGTCACTTTAAAAGGTCCCTGCCAAGAATCAGTCAGTAGCTGTCTGTCACTAGGTAGTAGTAGTAGAACGTCCTGTCCAGGTGTCAATGTTATAGTCCTGTTACCTTTGTCTGCGTACTGTCTGTAAGTAGCACCAGATAGTTTTAGTGCATTTTTAGCAATTTCACATGATTTAATAATCCTTTCACGCAATGATGTTACATACAAGAATGATGATATGGGTTTAAGTACTGGAGTAGAGTCAGTTAACATTTGGTGATAAATTGTTAATGGGCCTCGTGGTTTGGCACCATAGATTAATTCAAAAGGAGAGAAACCGGTACTAGAATGTGGTACCTCGCGATAAGCAAAAAGGACAGCTGGTAGGTATACATCCCAGTTATTGGGGTGATCTTGAGTTACTTTTGCAAGCATGTGCTTCAGATCCCCGTTAAGCTTTTCTATAATCCCGCTCGAGTGAGGATGATAGGGGCTATTGAAGACTTGCTTCACTCCTAACATTTTGGTGAAAGCTTGGGTCGATGCGGCAATAAACTGAGTGCCTCTATCAGACTGGATAGTATCTGGAAACCCAATTCGGGAGAAGATATGGAAGAACACTTCCATGATGTCGTTGGCAGTAATGTTCTTTAGAGGAATCGCTTCTGGCCAGCGACTACATTGATCAATAAAAGTTAGAATATATTTATTCCCTCTAGTTGTTGTATGACTAAGAGGGCCCACAATGTCAACTGATAATTTTTCAAAGGGTCGACTGGCTAAGTCAGTGACTTGTAACTTTGCCTGTGGGTGTTTACCTTTTTTTACCAGTTTCTGGCATGTATCACAACTTCTGCAATATGTTTTTATGTCATTGCAAAATTTTGGCCAATGAAACTTTGTCAATAACCTTGACCTGGTTTTAACATATGCCATATGACCTGCAAAAGGTATATCGTGAGCAAGATGTAAAGCTTGCTTGCGATAAGTAGTTGGCAAAACAGTTTGCTTCGTTGTAATGTCACCTCTGGTGTAGTACCTGGTGAGTATATCATTGTGTAAAGCAAAATGCCATTTCGCATTCTTGGTTATTCTTGCCTTTTTGCCGATCAGGTCAAAGTACTTTGACAGTGAAGGATCAGCTTTTTGAGCTGTTATGAATGCTTCCTTCATAGAGTCACTAGGTGGTAATTCTGGGCTAAGCATTTGTATAGCCTCAGTTTGGTTACTTTCATCTTGCACTCTAGCAGTAGCTCTTGTTACTGCGTTCACACACTCAATGACATCAGATGATGATGGAATGATATCGTTAATGATGTGATGAGAACTTAGTGCTGCATTAGCTAACATACATTCAATAGGTGATATGACATTTGGTGGTGATGTCGTGTTATCATCAATACATAGTGATCTTATGTCAAGATTATGAGGTTTGTCATTCACCTCAGGTAAGTTTCCTATGATTATATCGCACACTGGGTTTGTAAGTGCGGCGCACTTTACTTTCCCGGTGAGGAAAGGTGTTTCAATGTATGCCCATGCTAATGGATATTTCTCAATATTGCCTGAAAATGTTCTACATGTAATGTGCCTGCCTGTATAGTCTGTAGGCGTTATGAATGTTGTTTTCAGGCCAATAAGTGTACTTCCGGTGTCGCGAAGTACTGTAGCAAACTTGCCATTAACATACCCGTGATGGATGTCTAATCTGCCTTTTGAGTCTATTACCAAGTTAGCTTCCTCATTGGCAATAGGGATGGCGTGCCCGCATGTTAAGATACCATCTTCATAGAAGGTGTTACAGACAGTGCATTTGTTAGCACTAAATACATCACAAGCCTGTGCTGCATTCACAGGATGTTTCTCTGGATTTTCGTCTTCTGACGCTGAGCTATCGAACAAGGCGGCATTGGCTTTGTTGGTCATATGCCTGCCTCTACAATCCATGCGATGGTGCCCGTAAGCCTTGCAGAGAAAACATTTACGTAAACTTTTGAACGATTTACGCTCTTTGTCTTGTCTGTTTACCATATTTTGCAAGTATGTTTGGTACCCTGGGTTTTTATCGCACATCTCGTTCAAATGGTGAGAAAATTTACAGTGAATGCAATGTCTAAATTTCTCAGAGGTAGGCCTGTTTGGTTTTTGCCTACTATAGTTTTTCTCATAGTTGGCCGCTGCTACCCAGTTACTGTCAGTAGCTTCAGTGGCAAAGCACTGTTTGTTGGCCGTGTAATAGGCCGACCCACGTCTTTCAATTTCTTCCACACTTGTGCATTCATTCTCCTGTAAGAACTTAGAAAACGATGATGGGATAGAAGAAATGATTTTATCTCGAATGATGAGATCTTCTAATCTATGATAACTTTTGTTAATTTTGGCTGCTGAAGTCCATTTGCTGAAAACATCTCGGACTAAACAGAGGTAGTCAGAGAACGTTTGAGTTGATTTTGGACTCAATTTACTGAATTGTTCTCTGTAACCTGCCTCGTCTAACATGAAATGTGCCATTATCTTAGATTTAATATAATGGTACTCTTTTCTGAGGTCTTTGGGGATGGTTTCAATGACTTTAAGAGGTTCCCCAGATAGACTCCTCATATATAGAATATTCCATTCTGAAAGTGGAACTTGGTAATGTTCCATTAAAGTCTCAAAATTTTGAGTAAAGGCTGCTATGCAGTCACCCGAGGTATAGTTACGTACGATACCTTGATACTTCTTATACTGGTTTTCTTTTTCCAGTCTTTCAGATTTCTTTGACTCTTTATTCATCGCAGTCTCAGTGTCAAGTTGTTTCATTTTCAACTGTAACTTTAGTTCTTCTTTCTTACTCTGAGCTGCTATTTCTGCTTTCTTAAGTTCACTGTCTATCTCAGCTTGCTTTGTCTTTGCAGCCATTTCTACTTCGGCTTGCTTTAATGCTGTTTCAATCTCTGCCTGTTTTAAGGCTGTTTCTGCCTCTGCTTGCTTGGCAGCCATTTCTGCTTGTTTTAGAGCTCTCTCCGCTGCTCTTTCTTCGCGTTCATTATTTTTCTCCTGTACCAGCAGGTATTCAGCGTATTTGTTCTCGCTCCATTTGGTTAATTCATCACCTGTTAGATGCAATTTAATACCCATATCGATTAAATCAAATAATGACGACATGATGGGGAAAATACGTCAATGAAAATCAGCCACACAAAATATGTTATAAATGGTTAGTAATAAACAATTTACAATTTATTTTACTATACGATGCGTGCCTACTATTGCATACGTAAAGTTAAAGTATAGAAAAATATACTCAAGTGCCCTGGATACGGTGAAGAATGGTTGGACAATCGGGCTAGAAAACTGTAGGGTCGTTACTTCGGAACCACTAATGACCTCTACGGCAAGGTTATGGATGGTACGGAAAAACCTGCTTTGTTTTTGGAAGAAAATAAGTTAGCGTCTATTTGTTGGTGTGTGCCTGCAAGTCACTAAGTGTTGATTAGGTTTGGATGGCGTCAAGTATAATTGTATGTCGTAAGTTTGTCCGTCAACAGTGTTTTTCTCAACAGAAGTTACACTCTTTCCAAAACTCTTTGCGTTCCACAAACTCAATGCACAAAGACAATTTATCTGTATTTGAACACTCAATAACATTGATGACACATCACTTACATCACGATGACATTCAGTAAGGACATAGACATCAAGTTTACAAGATGGCGACAAGGTCAAAATGGCGACAAAATCACAATGTCGACAAGGTCAAACGGTGACAAGTTTCACAAATCACAAATGTTTTACACGCTTACAGGATCAAACAATATGTACTGTACGTTTACAAATGGTTTTACACATATTTAAACAATGTAGTAATGGATCACAATGAGACTTTTACGATCATATTTACATAACTATAACCTTGACAAATTTTACAAGTTCAAGAATTATAGTTTTAAATCGTTAATGACGTATGGTTTAAACAAAGACGAGCAACACACGTCTACATATATTAGGTTCTTAAACAAGGACGAGCAACCCACGTCCACACATGCCAGGACCTTAGAATTGGCTCGTTGGGCTAACACGTGTGAGACAGTACAAGTATAACATGATTTGACGTAAGACTCAACGACACAACGTTTTATGGATTTATTGCCATATTAAATACAGAACGATGATTACAACAATATACAATATATAACTCACGACGCTCACAACCACAATACAGCTCACAAGTCTGACGCTCAAGATGACAGTCGTTCGGCTTTCACCCACAGAGATCCACACAAACGCCTTGCTTTCACCGCACACGTCCTTCCAGTCTCAAGTCCCAGCTCGGTCTGTCGCTAGCGGGCAACTTGCTGACCGCCTCTAGTGGCGTCACGTGGCATGCGTGCGTCTTGTCGTCAGCCTGACCGCTGGTCGCGTGTCAGGTAACAATCTTGCCAGCCGACAATTCTTGTCCGCCGGGTGTCGTAACGATGTTGCTGCATAGCTATCCCATGTTAGGCTCTGACATATATATATATATATATATATATATATATATATATATATATATATATATATAGTTATTTACTGCCTATATAGTACCTTGCGGTGTACGGGGTGTGTGGGGGTGGGGTTGGGGGGGGGGTCTTGAGCCTGAGGAATTAAGGCTGCATGGCTTATGTAGTCGCCGCGAACTGTGCAGGTTAGGGTTTTCTTTTTCCCCCCAACAGAAAGAGCCACACCTTATCAAGAGTTCTAACTGGGGTCTCCGGAAGGAGAATCCGGTATTCTAGGCACTCAGCCAGGCGCCCCTTTCCCTTTAATATAAATTTACATATTATTATTATTTGTTCCCCAGAAAGGAATGGTGATGCTGCTGCTGCTATTACTACTGCTGCTGTCGCTGCTGGTGCTAATTCTACTATTACTATTGCTGCTGCTAAAACTACTTCAACTACTTCTGGCACTACTGCTGCTGTTAATACTACTACTACTACTACTACTACTACTACTACTACTACTACTACTACTACTACTACTACTACTACTACTACTACTACTACTACTACTTCTACTACTACTACTACTACTTCTACTACTACTACTACTACTACTACTACTACTACTACTACTACTACTACTACTACTACTACTACTACTACTACTACTACTACTACTACTACTACAGGTACTGTTATATTTATTACTACTAAAACTACTACTACTATTACTGCTGCTGCTACTACTATTACTACTACTACTACTACTACTACTACTACTACTACTACTACTACTACTACTACTACTACTACTACTACTACTACTACTACTACTACTACTACTACTACTACTACTACTACTACTACTAATACTACTACTACTATTACGACTATTGCTGCTACTGCCGCTGTTACTACTCATTGGCACCCTGCATTGCTATATTTTGTGAGTTTTAAGTAAAATGTGGTGCTGGGCCAGCCTTAGATGTTCTTTACAGTACCAAATGCTCTGTTGACCTAAAATGCGTTCGCTTTTGTAGTCGGTACAACGCAGTAGTCAATAGTGATTATAACGCAATTTTTGACCACAGTTAATGATGTACGTTCGTGAAAACAACAGCATTTAGGGCATTTAGGGTGAACACTATTCAATGACTTCGTAAGTGAAACCCTATAAAAGGATAACGCTACACATAAAAACTTTAGTTCATTTTCAAGCATACATTCATGACACTTTCTCTATAAAAGTCAGTTGCATATCCTTTACAGAACGTTTGCAGTCAACACCAGCATTTTTGTGCTGTTGTTGATGTCTTGGCATGTTTAGGTTCTGTAGTTTGCCATTGCTTTCTGAACGACCGGCCCCCATACCATTTCATTAAAACCAGCGCAACGCGGTCTGCTGCCAAATCGCGATCAGCTGTGATTCGAACGTGGGTATGCGGAATTACGAACCGCGGCCTTAACCTCTTCGCTATGGAGACCGGCATCTGTATTGATACATTTAAGGAAATTGCTCTTGCCTGACTGCTTGTAAACGCATCAGTACCATCAGTCGACTTTGGCACCCTTTCCAAGCAGCGGCTCAGCTGAAGACCGGCATCGCAGTGGACGACCCAGAGTGAACAGCAGCGGGGGATCGTACGTACGCACGCATCCACGTACGTACATACATACATACATACATACATACATACATACATACATACATACATACATACATACATACATACATACATACATACATACATACATACATACATACATACATACATACATACATACATACATACATACATACATACATACTTGTTGTTGTTGTTGTTGTTGTTGTTTGTCCATCAAGAATGATGATGACCATTCATTTCATCCAGTGGGGTTGGATGAAGAATGACTTGCGCGATGACTTGGATTAAAGTGAGGAAGAGTTGCGCAATTCGTCGACCTCACTCTCTCGCCTGAGTCCATCTGAGTCCAGTGGCAAGACAAGTCGAGACGATTGGAGACGAAAACACGTGCAGTGGATGACCAGGGCGCTCTACGTGCCTTGCCGTGCTCATTACGTTCCACAACGCTTTGCAGGTAAACGCCGTCTTGCCCGTTGAATCACATACATACATACATACATACATACGTACGTACGTACGTACCTACGTACGTACGTACGTACGTACGCCCGCCCGCCCGCCCGCCCGCCCGCCCGCCCGCCCGCCCGCCCGCCCGCCCGCCCGCCCGCCCGTCCGTCCGTCCGTCCGTCCGTCCGTCCGTCCGTCCGTCCGTCCGTCCGTCCGTCCGTCCGTCCGTCCGTCCGTCCGTCCGTCCGTACGTACGTACGTACGTACGTACGTACGTACGTACGTACGTACGTACGTACGTACATACATACATACATACATACATACATACATACATACATACATACATACATACATACATACATACATACATACATACATACATACATACATACATACATACATACATACATACATACATACATACATACATACATACATACATACATACATACATACATACATACATACATACATACATACATACATACATACATACATACATACATACATACATACATACATACATACATACATACATACATACATACATACATACATACATACATACATACATACATACATACATACATACATACATACATACATACATACATACATACATACATACATACATACATACATACATACATACATACATGCATACATGCATGCATACATACATACATACATACATACATACATACATACATACATACATACATACATACATACATACATACATACATACATACATACATACATACATACATACATACATACATACATACATACATACATACATACGTACATACGTACGTACGTACGTGCGTGCGTGCGTGCGTGCGTGCGTGCGTGCGTGCGTGCACGTCCCTAGGTAATTCATTGCCTGCCTTCTTTCTACCGTCTCTGAACCCAGATTTACAGATCCCGTTAGGATGTTGACAATATGGTTATTCAAAGAGAACCATGTCACTGTTGCCTTTGTTACGGCTATGTGTGTGGCTTCGGTAGCAATGCCTTTTTTTTGTAACAGTATAGTAATAGTTACATGAGCAGTTCGTAATCCCACACACCGCGTTCGAAACACAGCTGCGGAAGATTTGACAGCAGACCGCCTTGTCTTTGTTTTTTTCTTATAAAGAAAATGGTATGGGAGCCGGTCGTTCAGTAGTTTGCAATTGCAAACTACTGAACGTAACCTTGCCAAGAGATCCTTGTACTAGTCGTTACGTCAATGACACCTGGTAATACAAACTCTACTGATATAATTTTTGTGTGTAGAATGTGTGTACTACCGCGGTATGTACACATGCTGAGAAACAAACAATCACACAGAAAGAGCAATCGATAAACAAGTAATTGCTTCATAATTTCCCCATATTTAGCCTTCAGCAGGCGAACCAATGTAATTTCCCATCTCTTGTAGACGATGTTACTGACAGCTACATAAATCGTTAAACTGATATGTCAAAAGTGACAAGGGTGTTCTGGAAAACAGTTAAACAATCATAAGTATAAGCATAAAGAATAATTACCAGAAACAAGAGCAATCACAATTGTTTATGACTACTATTTGTTTTCTGATCAATGTATCACTGAATTCGCTTGTTTCTGGGAGTATTAAACAATAAGCATGGATTAATGTCACGCGTTAACACCGATTACATACTGTTGGCCGAATCGTCGATCAGTGAACAATTTATCTCACAGTGTGGTCAATAATTGTACATTGAATTATTTTAGGCTATAAAATAGAACTGCAAATGGATTTGACATAACCATAATAAAAGCAACATCATAAAGTATGGCTATTTCGTAAGTGAGAAATAAATAGATATCTGTCAGAGAGACATATTGACTGACAGACAGACAGACAGACAGACAGACAGACAGACAGACAGACAGACAGACAGACAGACAGACAGACAGACAGACAGACAGACAGACAGACAGACATTAAAAATGGTAAACCTAATATTATAGCAGATACCACTTTTGGAGTATAAAGTATTAGACAGGTCATGACAAATGAGGTGATGTGGCATGTTACCTACTTTGTCGCCTTTCCTTGACAGAGAATTCCCCAAACATTCTGAAAATTGTCTGGATCGATCACAGACCCGTGCTAGTAAGTCATGGAAAGGACCGTTTACACGTCGTAATATGCATTAGACATATGGCGCTAAACTTATGTGTTTATAGATCAATCAACACTTAAAAGGTGATATGGTCAGTATCACGCCATTAACATTTACATCCCAAGACTCCCCCCCCCTCCCACTTTTCCTCCCCCTGTGTCCATTTTAGGCTGTTTCGACCTGCGAGCCAATGTACAGTTTTTAACAATCCGAATCCATCCAGCTGCGGATCGAAACCATGTTACCGGGTTGACAAGCAAGTGTGTAGGCACTACTTTTCCGACGTTCCTCATGTATTCTAAAGGTAATACTGTTATTGCTAAACGTAATACTATTATTTCTAAACGTAATTATTATTCTTCTAGCTACATAAATGAGAATACAAGTGGTTTAACTGATTCAGTGCCAAACAAAAAAGTGGATTTGAACCAATCATGGTAAACAGTCAAATAAAAAAGTATTATAACGTAAATTTCCATTCACTGAACATTGAAATTGCGGAAGATAACACGAAAAACGGTAACTCTAGTATGACGATATATCGTCCTTCTGTCTAATAGGGGGGTTACATTATGCGATATATCATCCTTCAGCAGTGAATTTCGCTGAATCCAGCTGTCTCTGTAAGATTCGCACAGGGTAGTGAAAGTAACATCAGAAAGCCAAAAAAAAAAAAAAAAAAAATCACATTAAATATTTTTAAGACTTGGCAGAGTGGGCGCGTTAATGCAGTAGCTAGTAGAATGCGCTGATAATGATATAAACGCTGTCGGACGAGGGTTCCAGGCGTATGTTCGTCGCCGGCTAAATGAGGGAAAGTCTGGCCAGCTCGTCCTCCGCGTATTTAGGCCTACAAGCGATGATGGTCCTGGCACATCACAGACCTACAGACTTGGCAGATGTTTGGAACAAGACACAATAAATATTTCAATGAAAGTAATCATCAACAACATGCAACTCTGAAAGCAATACGACGCCTTGAAACAAATATTCAAGGTACGCTAAGGAGATTCATTCATCATGTGCCATGCCGATAAGCGTGGGCGGTCGTGTTTCGCCTTCCACACGATCAGCAGAGTCGTGGATCAGCTCAATGTTCCTGTCTCGATCATACCACGTTGCCAAGCCATCTAGGTTTGTACTTCTCTGTTTTCCCCTTGTTATCTTCACCTCGGTCTTGCAAGTTTTCACCAAGTTCTCAAATTTATTTCTTCTCATAACGTGGACCAAAAATATTGACTGTCTACGTCTAATTTCTCTAATCAGTTTATGGTTTCAATTTGTATTTTGTAGGACTGTGTCATTGATTTTTCTGTCTGTCCATGGCATTCTTTGCATTTTCCGGAGAAACCACAGCCATCAGATGTTTTTCAGCATGTCTGCTCATTGTCCACGCTTCACATGCATACAACATTACAGGTTCTTTATAACATCTCAACACTCTTTTTCTCGTTGCAAATGACATATCTTTACTGGTAAGTATGTTTTCCATCTTGCAAAAGGCTATCTTCACCATGGCGATTCTTGTTCTAATCTCTTCAAGGCATCTCCCATCAGATGTTATAACTATTTCGAGATAATTATATCGGTTCACTTGTTTACGAATGTTCCCATTTACTTCTATATTACATTGTGGTATTTCCCTCTTCCCAGTGACGACCATAATCTGTGTCTTCTTACAATTTAATTCTAACAATAGTTGTTCACTGTGTGCAACAACCGCATCTACTAAATGTTTCAGCTCCTGCTCATTGTCTGCAATCAATACTGTATAATACGCATATAACGTTATTGATGTTACATTCCCCAATGATGATTCCTTTCATATCTTCTACATTTATGAAAATAGTTTCAACATACAGGGAAAACAATCTGGAGACATTACACATCGCTGCCTCACACATCTCTTAATAGGCTGATATTAATCTACTTCGTTATTAATTTTTAAAGCGGCTTGTGGTTTCCATTATTTGTCTAAGTTCTTTCCTATCAATGTGTAGATCTACGAGTATACGTTAATAAGTAAGTCACAAATGGCCGTAGAAAAATAACTATCTATGATAACAACTTGAAGCCAGTTTATTTTTATACATATGTATTTTTAAACATAATTTTCACCAACATTGATGCACTTATCCAATCGTTTTATCAGTCCTCCCAAACCGGCTGCATAGAACTGCGTGCTCTGTTTTCGAAACCACGTTTTCACTTCACATTCAACTTCGGCGTCATTCGTGAAATGTCTTTCGCCAAGGTGGGTTTTCAGTGGACCAAAAAGGTGGAAATCGCTAGGGGCTAAGTCTAAAATAAGAGTAAGGTGGATGTTTCATAACTTCCCACCTTAGTTGGTTAATTTTCTCCTGAGTTAATCGAGCTGTATGTGGTCTGGCATTGCCATGAAGAAGCAACACTCCTATAATCAGGAGTCCTGGACGTTTTCTTCGAATCGCATCATGAAGCATCGATAGAACTTCACAGTACGATTAAGATTTCACATTGCCACCTGTCTTCTTGAAATTGGTTAAAAGCACTCCTAGACACTACCAGAACAGGTGCTTCTGTTGCAATCTCAACATGACGACCAGATTGGATTTCATCAACAATTTTAGAGCGTCCTTGAGAAAATTTGTCTACCTACCTATGCACCTCTTTACAGGACAAACATTTGTCAGCATAAACAGGAAGCATTTCCTTATGAATATCATTTGCAGGCAGTCCTTTTGCCCACAAAAAACGGACAACACCACGTTGCTCTTTGGTTGTACACCCCGTAAGTACAGTCACCATTTTGTTTATGCACTGCGCATGCGCATGAGACACCTAGCGCCACCTGACGAACGGAAAAACACCTTTAGAAAACACCAACTACATTTACCTGCCATCCCACAGAACTGCGTGACTTACTTATTGACTCACCCTCGTACAAACATCTTCATCATGTTGACATGTCTCACTTTATCTAAAGCCTTTGTGTAGTCAATAAACCAAAGGTGTAGGTCTTTGCTTACTTCTATAGAACGTTCAATTAATGTTCTCAGCATATACACAGCATATACTTACCCTTGCCTTCTACAAACCCACATTGTTCTTCTCCTATTTAAGATTGTAGTTTCTTCCTAACTCTATGCTTGATATGTCTTAACAAAATCTTTTTGATGTGGCTCATTATACTAATTTGTTCGATATCGTTCACATTCCAAGGATCCTGATTTATTCAGGATTGCATTAAATATATAATTATATAATTCAGGAGGTATATCTCCAGTACCATATTTTGTGTTAAGCAGTCTGATGGCTGTGTCTATTCCATATTCTACTACATCATTGATTATTTATGTTGTGATGTTGTCTGAACCAAAGGTCTTACCAGTTTTCAGATGGTTACGAGCATTTCGAACTTCCATCTTCAAAATTGATGACACTTCATTATTATTCCCAATATCATACTGTTCTTGTCTTGTATCATCCTAATGATTTTTCATATATTCTGACCATGCTTGTAAAATCTGATCTTTCTATTATGATTTTTCCATCTTCTGTAAAGAAATAGCTTATGTAATATATCATCAGCATCATAATATGCCTTGCCAACTGGCGTAGGAGTTCATGTTTTTCATAAATTTCGGTCCTTGGTGCTCTGGATCAACTCTTGTAATGATATTTCTCTATGCCATCGTTCCAGTCCACCCAGCAGGATTTCTCTTGATCTGCCTCTGACTTTTCTCTCCACTGATCTGCCCAGTTTTAACGATATTCTACAATGCCTCTCTTCACATCTCATGACCAAAAATGTTATTTGTCTCTTTCGTATTGTTGTATTTAATGTTCTAGTTTCATTAGTCTCTTCTAGGCAATCGTCAGTTACTCTGGCGCCCAAGGTATTCGCAACATTCGTCACAGGAAGATCTTCTTCTTTGTTTCCAAGCTTTTCCTAATGTCTTATTAACTTTCTAGTATTCACTGTATCACCTTGTACCGGGAGGGCGCGCTTTAGCGATGCTACTCTTGGCCTGCGTGTGCGTGAATTGTCCGTTCGATAGATATCTGATTGATTCTACAAGTAGTCATATGCATTGTGAACTGATGAGGCTCAGCCGAAGATTTGTTCGGAACTTAGACGAGCCACATCTTCTGTAGGCAGAATCTCGTTGGCCGCATGTGTGTGTGGTCTGTTCTGGCGGTCAGTCTGTCTATCCGACTGATATCTGGTTGATCCTATCAGTATTCATACGCTTGTCGCTTGTCACTACCCTTGTCTTAAAGCTGAAAATTAAAGGAATTGACGGAAGGGCGTTTGAACGAGGTTCTAGGCTACCATTTGTATTTGAGAGCCAATATATACAGGGATAACTGGCCTGTGGCAGCCTAACGTCCACTGCATCTTTAGTTAGTTAGTTAGTCGTGGTTCCAACTTCACAGCAACGGGTCGTCCCCATTATGCTCCGTTCCCGTGCCAGTGAATATCACACAAAACGCTCCCCACTGCCCAATGTGAAAAGTGGAAAAGACAGGAGTCTCGACAAACAACACTGCATCTTTGACCGTCTCCAGTCGTCTTGCCATGCTCGCCACTGGAACCAAATGGACGCAGATGAGAGAGTGAAGTCGACGGAGTTGCGCAACCACTTCCTCACTATAATCCAAACTAAAGCGCAAGTCATTCGTTCTTCGTCAAATCAAAAAGATGCAATTAATGAATGGTCCTCATCATTCGTGATGGACGAACATCCATAGTATTCTCTGTAATACAGCAAAATAAGTTATGCGTAACATTTCAGCACTCTTTCTGTTACATTCACTAATAGTAACTTATATCATAAGGTATATTACATTTTCTGGAATGCAGAATTTGCTTGACCTATTGTATTCTTAATCTCTGTCGTACATCATATTAAAGATGAAACGTAATCGCAAAAAAAAAAAAAAAAAAAAAAAAAAAAAAAAAAAAAAAAAAACTTGCTACGAAAACGCCTTGTCTATGCTTCAGATATGTTATTCTTATTTTATTTGTATGTATAGTATTTTTTCTGTGATCGTTGATAAGCATATGTTCTACATTTGTGATTGTGCATGACAAGATGTCGATTATTAATATTATATCTTATGTTTATTCATTAAGCTCAGTAATGGAACTATTAAATGGAACCAACAAAGCCTCTTTTCCAAACCATCAATCTCCAAGTGTTACCTGGATAATTCACGTCACAGACAGACATCAACAAATTGTGGAATTTATTAACTCTGTCTGTCTGTGCGGCCTGGTCAGTTTATTTGGAACAATGGCTAATATAATTAACTTAATTGTGTTTTATCGCCAAGGTTTGAATACAACAATTAATATTAGTTTTTTCGCTTTATCTCTTTCTGATCTCTCATGTTTGTTGTTACAACTGTGGATTGTTGTGATCACACTGTGTCAATTCTCACATCTACCTATAATGTACTCGGACTTTCAATATGCAATTGGGCTTTGGCCTCACGAAACGTTCACTAGAGTGACCTGTTCAATCACTGTCTATATTACATTAGAGAGATGTTTGTGTGTTGTCTTTCCGTTGACAATTAAGAGAATAATTACACCGAAGCGAACAACCGCAATTATTCTGTGTATATACATTGTGACTTTGTCATCGTGGATACCTCTCTACAGGTCATCATACATCGACTGGAAGTTCTTTCCAGAGAGAAACCAAACTCTCTTGGGTTTAATTTTTATTCACCACGAACAAATATTTACAGCCATCAACTTCACAAACGCTTTCTTTGGAGTTCTTTCAGTATCCACAGTTGTCTTATTCACGATAGTCTTAATATGGCAACTAAGAGCAAAATCTAAATGGCGTAAGTCAGCAAATGTCCAACAGAAGAAATCAGAATCCTTGGCCAACAGGGACAGAACTACTGTAGTTATGGTGGTCGTGATTGCTATTATTTTAATTGTGTGCTACACCCCATCTGTGATTTTGTGTGTAGTAACATTCTGCAACCCGGAATTTAGTATTGGGGCTAAATATTTCAACTTATATCAAGTGTTATGGTCAAATGCAAATGTGTTGGAGAATGTTAATTCCAGTGTTAATATTTTCCTTTACTTAAAAATGAGCTCAAAGTACAGAAATACATTTAAAAGTCTTACAGAACAATTTAGTATGAAAAAATGTTAACGTAACAACATTTAAAAGTCTTACAGAACAATTTAGTATGAAAAAATGTTGTTAACGTAACATTACTATGTGAATTTTCTAAAACGAAACTGTCGGAGTAGCCAAGGCGAGTCCTGTTGGTCCTAGTTAACGGATATCTGTATGACGCACCTAGAAGAACAAAGAGCGTGAAATATTAAAGACCATGTTGTATACTGCCGGTATGTTGACAATATGTTAGTCCTTACAAAGACCAGGCAATATGTAGAATCGTTTCACTCCATGATTAACCCTGCCCACAAAAACTTCTTCTTGTCTATTGGCTACGAACATAATGACACGTTATAGTTCGTAGTGCCACTGGCTGTTAGGATATTTCTAAATATAGCAGACAGTAAACCCTATCCAAGAGTTATCCGACAGTTTATCAATTTTGGCTTGTTAACAGAAGATCGATTGTTTAATGGGATAGTTTCCATAGAAGAGAGTGGGATTCACTTAGGAGACAGAAGTTACAGAGCACTCTGTATGTAGGACTGGTGCAGCTTTTGTCAGAAATAAAATGGAAGGAACAGAATTTTTAAAAAAACATAGTCTAAGAACGTAGCTCAGCTTATCAAAGGACACAGAGATTCGGACAAACTTCGTCGATGACGTATTGACAATACGGAGTCACCCGAGGTGTTGCGACCCCGTCTATGGCCAGAGCAGTACTGAGTCTTAATGTTTAAGTCCTCTGTTCGAGGCACAAACAGGTACCCGATGCTCCTTAGGATTCAACAGTCACTCTCCCACCAGATGATGAATCAGCCATTAAGTATTCATTTTTAAGCACATGTTAGGAAACAAAGACACAATATCAGCAACGAGGTTCCTTAAATGAGAGTAACAGTCTTATACCGCTCAGTCTCTTGTTCATGTTCAAGTGGCTGAGTGCTAGTTTTCTCAATGTCTGTCTGTGCCTGTGTGTTATTCTCAGAGGCCAACAGGAAAAGTAAACACACTTCCTATTTGGTAGTCTTTCGTGTGAAAGGATGGTTCAATGTTTAACTTGATCAGAATCGTCGTCTCGCTCTAATAATTTCATCATTTTCTGTTGGTGTTGTTGGAGAAATCAAGCAAATATTCTACATGTGAGTAGTTTAGTTAATCCCTGTTTCGCTTTTAGTTAAGGTTATTTAATTTACCCAAGATTTATAAACTTGCTTAAATAATTCAGCAGATAATACTGCGAAATTACCCGAATAGAAAATTCTGCAGCGAATACTGTGACCGATTATTCGGTTAGTCAAGAGCCCGATTTAAAAGTAAAGTATTCAAATCGAAAAACGGGTGATGTTTATTCCCTTATACTTGAAAGGATGCCAACAACCATCGTCAGCTCTAATGCTTAATGACTTGACATCTGAAACGGTAGCGGCAGGCAAAAAGCCAGCAGTCATCCCGAGATAGCCAGCAATCATCCCGAGATAGCCTGTATGCTCACCAGACAACCGGAGTAGCCACCAGTTCGAGACAACCTCTGAGTGGACAGACTCGAAAACTAGGACCTTCGCCTGGAAGTAAGCCAATTAAAAGCCGGACAGTTTCCATCAAAGCGCTGAACAGGGACGAGATTATATCTCTCCTCAAAAACGTCATCGGACATAGAGCCATAAGGAAATTGTATACAAAGCAACAGGGGCAAATCTTCATTACTTTCAGTAAAACGAGACGGATGGTGGAGATTGTCACAAGCTCAGACAAACAGAGCAAGCCGTGACAATCTCTTTGCCACATGTTACCAGCGTCGATATTAATGCCCTAATAGAGATCAGTACTATAATAGTGAAGAACATCAACCCACACACTGACATTCAAAAGGTCATCGAGGACCTTAAATACAGAGAACAATATTTACATGATAGAGGCGAAAGACTAAACAACAAGCACGGGCAACCCACGCGTATCATCATCACCAAGTCAATAGGGAAAGACCCGCCAAGTCAAGTCACCCTCAAAATATTATGAGAAATGCGTGCCACCTGTCTTACAGTGCGGGCTCGGTCAAATGTTTGGTTACACATTGAGCTTCTTCAGGCAAAACAAAACAACCTGCAGGTACTGTGGAGGGCATCACGGGATTATCGAATGCAAAAACGCCAAAAAAGCGACAGATCTACGAAAAAAATAAAATACTCACGAACAAAAGAAAATTAAAAACAATTAAAACTTATGCAGACGCGTGTGGTCTGGAGGGAGGCGGTACTAACCGAAACTTCTTTCAGAGTTAACAAATGAAGAACGGACTTTCCTAAAAATCGCCCGGAAACAGTGGCAGATTCGCATCCTACAATCAGAGACGTCCAACTTAAAACCACAACAACATAACATCACTCAAGTTTCCCGACAGTAAAAAATGGCTGCCATAAATTACCCCCCCCCCCCCCCATCCTGGAAAACAATGGGAAAACACCACATTATCTTGCCAAGAATTGTCTTAGGACAGCCATGTCCGGTAAGGACTTCACGAGCCGCAGGTGATACCAAACGATCATCAATCGAGTGATAGAAAAACTGAAAGGAACCATCTGAAATTAATACGTTTAATTGATTTATTTGTTGTTTAGGGATTTGAGATTTTTAAATATTGAGCACAACCCACCATTGGCAACGTGGACCGCATTCTGGTCCGAACACAAGACCTATCCACGTCAACGTGGAAGCACTAGACTCGAGTTTCGCTCTAGTTTGAGCTCTTCAGTAGTGCATATCCTTGACAGGACACGGAAAAAAACCCGGATCACTGGTGTGTGAAGCGGGTGTGTAAACACTAGACCACGCGGCACACGCTGGACACGGCCAAATTATCCAACAGAATATTACAACGTCACCCATCTTAGACTGTAGCTCAAGATTTATCCGATCGCCGCGACTGACGTCCGTCAATAGGTGTGGACCCGAACGATCAGGTCTGCTCACTGGCAAGGCACACCAGGTCGCCTAAAGTCCAGTGAGCAATAATCAAATTGATTTATTTGTTATTATTGTTACCCAATTAGGTTCTGGCTGTTTGCATAAGGAAGAGTTCCATGGTTCATCTGTGTAGATGTCGCTTTTTTCTGACTAGTTGGAAAATCAGCCTCTCTGTTTCTCACCTCCAACTCTGTTTCTTGTGCCTCTTATGGAAATGGTGGATAAATCTACTTAGCAAGTCGTAGTCCATCGCCCCAGTCATATAGACATATTTCCACTCAGCATATATGAATCTTCAGTCTAATTTGGAATATAAAGCTGTGAGCTGATCGCGTTTCCTTTGTTTATCAACAAACTTGCTGGGCTTTTCTCGGTAAGTGGTCAGATTTTTTTCCATAAGCATTACACGCAGCCGGCATTACGTGTTCCTCGTGTGGTATTTCCCGAACTATATATACCGGAAATGTCACAGTCTCGCTACGTTTCTGTCATCAGCCCAATAATACAGGGAACTTATGAATCGTTTGAGACTTAAACAGTCCAAACTTCTCCTCAGCTTTTCTTCCGATCGAGATTTCATTAATAGTTAGGATCCCAAATCGTGATTCCAACTATAATATTTCCAAGCAATGGGTACATAAGGCAACATATTTAGAATGTCTGGGTTTGTCCCACGTCAGAAATAATTGTATAGAAATCTGCTGCGTAGTTACAGTGATTTCTTAGTTCACTCAATTGTAGAAAAAGGTTCTTTTATCTAGAATTAGAAAACTTCGATAGAAAGAAAGGGACAGGATTGCGCATTCTCTCGCCCTTACTTATTTCTGCTATCTTTGGAGAAATTAATTTCTCATACCTTCCACTTCGTGATGTGGAGGTGTAAATATAATCAGGCAGTAGTGAAACAGTATTCGGGAGCATTCAGCCACATCCATCTGTTTCACATTTTCCTCTGAATTGAGGATAACGTTACGTATGTCGACGCCGGAGTGTTTATGTCCTACTAGCATTTCATCTTGGAAAGTGTCCTAGGCTCTATACACTTCCTAAAACACGTACGACGTTCCAATTACTCAGGGTAAAAGTGACTATGTACCTCAGCTCTTCAGTCGTCAGTCTCTTAATGTGAAGTATTATTCTACCTCCTCTGCTAATATCATTAAGACTGTCCTTCAAAGGCCCCTTTAGTTCAATTGGTCCCTCTTCCATAGTGTCTGATCTGCACATTTGAGGCAACACAACTGAATAAAACATAACACCCATGCCTTTTCACGACACAGGGTGCAGATCGTTCACGAATGACTGATCTAATAATAACTCCGGAAGTTTCGAATACGTGCCCTATGACTTTTCACAAAGAATGTCCATAAATATGCACTTTTCTAGCTTCCGGTGTTGTCCACATGTGATATTATGATGAAGAGGTTGAAAGGCCCGAATGTGCGTAAGCTCTGTTTTATAAACAATATGCCTTCTCTTCTCTCATACATGTGGAACGATACTGCGAGGGATAACAATTGGCCTCTCTAGTTATTGGGAGTGATAATTACTTTATATTCTTTTAGCTGTTATACTCCCCAATCTTTCTAAATGTCCCACTTAAACAAATATATGGTTATTTATTTAAAAAAAAAATATTTTTGGGCTGTAAACTTAGCTGTCTCATTCTTATATTAAAATGTTTTGTGCCTGTTGTTGCTGGTGGGCATTTTTGATAATACAGAAATAATAGACAACAAAATCATGCACCAATCACATGGCAATATTGACAAACTAATTAATGAACCCAAATGTTTATATGTGGGCATATGATGATATGGGGATAAAATCAACATACTGTCCAGATTTAAAATACCAACTTGAAATCAAAAAATCACTGGTGAAATCGTCGCTAACTGGTGGTAACATAACCCTCTAATTAGATTGTACTGTGTCCACACCTGTGATGCAAAAACAAATTTTCCAGACAACATTCACCTATTTCCTTTATCAGCCGAGTAAACTAAAAGTTGAAAGGACGTTATTATGAACTCAAAAATATCAAAAATATCCCGCGACGAGATCCGCAACTTGTGAGATATTTTTTATAGAATATATGAATGTTGTGTCTAGGGAGTTAGAGTGCCTGGATTCAAGATATAAGAAAAGCGTTCGAGTATTCTTCCTTTAAGGCATTCTTCAGAAAAACTAGGCGAAGGAACTATTTTTCATAAGGATGGGACTAGGCAGATGGAGATACCAGTCCAATTCACCATAATAAGACTAATCTCCTGGAGAAGATATTGAGAGTCAGGTCAGTTGCCATAGCCTTCAAGGGACTAAGATCCTCTATCTGAATTATTGGCCATGTGCGTTCGCTCTCTCACATTAACTCGCACGTTTTTAAATAAACAATGACAGATATCACTACACTAACATCACTTTGTAATGACCTTCACAAGACAGTAAGGACAACTCCTGGTTCTAACTATAGCTTTTAATGTGGATGTAACAGTGGGTTATGGGAACTCTAAAATCTGCATTAATACCTTCTACAAAACCATGATAACAAAATAAACCATCATCAGTGAAGTACTCTCTTGGATTGAACCGACCCAACAACCAATCTAGTCCACCATCTCACCCTGAAATAAATCAGTACCAAAATCTGGGATGGCTTTACTTCCCGAATAAACACCTATAGTGAATACAGTAATCTATGTTCATCACATCAAACATAGTACATGTACACGACTAAACCTTCTCTAACTACAAAAAGTAGTCCATTCAACTGGTACATGGTTGTGGCTTGGATCATTCTCCTCACTAAATCCTTTTGATCGGAAAATCCTGTAACTCCAGAACGAGGTACTGTCACCCCACACAGAGCTCGATAAACCAACTGAACCTAAGCTCCACTATACGAACATAATATGACGTTACTATACAGTCTCTTCTATAAAGCTTTCCATCGATTATGGGGGATGGGTTCAGATGGACCTTACAAATGGATATATCACTGTCTATAGTTACTCTGGCTGAATAATATATATATATATATATATATATATATATATATATATATATATATATATATATATATATATATATATATATATATATATATATATATATATATATATATCGCAAGGTACAAGAGGAACATGATGAGGTGAGATTAGTTATTATTTTTTAAATATTGAGCACAACCCACCACTGGCAACGCTGATCGCATTCTGGTCCGAACCCAAGACTATCCACGTCAATGTGGAAGCACTAGACTCGAGTTTCGCTCTCGTTTGAGCTCTTCAGTAGTGCATATCCTTGACCAGTATGTGATCAGCGTTGCCAGTGGTGGGCTGTGCTCCATATTTAAAAACAATAAGTTTAAAATAAGAAAGTGGAATTTCGGGAAACTAGCTTTATTAGAGCCGTTCTCTCTGATCTAGAGGTTACACGACTTTCTCCGTAATCTCGGATACTCTCGTAAGTAACGTCATGTTGCGTGAGAATTGGTAGCGGCTCTCTCCGCGTCGGCAACTTACGGGGTATTGAGCCGGTCGCTCAGAAAGCAATGGCAAACTACTGAGTGTAATCTTGCCAAGAAATCAACAATCAGCTGAAAGATGCTGATGTTGACAGCAATGTCCTGTAAAAGAATATGCGAAAAATAAAATAAAAAGCTGTATTAGAAAAGTTGGATACTTGCATGAACACATTAAAAAGAGCTTCTAAACAATAGAGATATGGTCTCTAAAATGAATGTTGCGAATATTTTGGACTGCCAGAGTAACTAACAACGATAGCCTGGAAGAGGCAATGAAACTAGAACATTATATGCAACTATAATACAAACAGCATGCTTTGGTCATTGATAAGAAGAGAGGCACTGCAGTTTATCGTAACAACTGGAAAGATAAGTGGGAAAGAGGCAGAGGCAAACCAAGAGAAATTATCCTGGATGGACTGAGGCAGTGTTTCCCAACCTTTTTTGTGCCATGCCCCACTTAAGCCTTTCTAAAATTCATATTGCCCCCTCCCCCGCCCCACGCCCCCCCCCCCCCCATCAACATATACATTATTTTTAATATTCAAAAATTGAAATGTTCACTAAAGAAACTTGAATGATAGGTTTTAGGAAGAAATCACTAGGTAATTATTGAGCAAACACAGTAAGTAAATTTTCAAAACATATAATGGAGAACTGAAATTCAAGTACAAAATAATTTTAATGAAAGATTTTTCTATATTATTTTAATTATTAGTAATTATTTATTATTTAAATTTAGTGAGATCCTTGCGCTTGATGCTTGCTGCAAAGAGATCTTATGTCAGGTTCCAATTTAGTTAACTTCAATCTCAAGTCTCCCCGTTTTGTTATATTCAGCCGATTTCTTCCATTTTCGAATTGCCCCCCTTAACAGTCAAATTGTCCCCCTGTGGGGCGTGGGCCTCACGTTGGGAAACACTGGACTGAGGCAATGACATGCAGGCGTGGAATCAACTGAACACCAAAGAGCGAGTAAAGACATAAGTAGGGACATGAACACTTACGGCCTTTGGCAGGCACACGTATACAAGAAGTCCCCGCTATACATATCTTCGGTTTGTGTCGTTTCGCTATAACGTCGTTGTCACAATGGGACATAATTTCACTTTACGTCGTTATGTTTCGCTATAACATCGTCACCTGTATTGTTATGCTGCGTTAGCGTCTCTATTTTACATTTTGTGTCGTGAATTGTTCCAGGATTACATCGTGTAATTATCCATAATTATGACTTCAAAGCGCACAGTAAGTGCTGATAGTATGTCTGGTTGTAAGAGAACCGGGAAAAGTGGTACTCTTGAGGTGAAGTTAGATGTGTTACGTGGTTTTGAGGCTGGCGACTGGGCTGTTGATATCGGTAAAGTGTAAGGTTTACCTCCAACCACGGTAAGGACAATTCGTGCAGGTGCTGACAAATCAAAAAGGGTGCTAAAAACGTAACCCCTTTGAGTGCTTCCAAGATCACTCGCACCAGAAGTACTCTTATGAGAACATGGAAGCACTATTAGCCGTCTGGATTGAAAACCAGAACCAACGGAATATGCCTGTGAGCAAGATGGCTATCAAAGAGAAAGCAACGTCTCTCTATGAAGAGCTAGTTAAGAAAGCGAGTGAGAGCAGTACTAATAGTGCTGATGATAGTTTGGAGTGAGTCGTGATTGTAATGCCTCTAGGTGCCAATAATTCTACCACTCGCCCTCCAACCCACCTCTGTTTAGTCAATAAATATCAACAACCATCAAAATAAACATGACATAATATACTATATTTCATTTAATTCTATGGGAAATAGTGTTTCGCTATAGGTCGTTTCACTTAAAGTCACCTTTTCCCAAGAACGTAACCCTGACGTTAACCGGGGCCTTTCTATCTATCTATCTATCTATCTATCTATCTATCTATCTATCTATCTATCTATCTATCTATCTATCTATCTATCTATCTATCTATCTATCTATCTATCTATCTATCTATCTATCTATCTATCTATCTATCTATCTATCTATCTATCTATCTATCTATCTATCTATCTATCTATCTATCTATCTATCTATCTATCTATCTATCTATCTATCTATCTATCTATCTATCTATCTATCTGTCTGTCTGTCTGTCTGTCTGTCTGTCTGTCTGTCTGTCTGTCTGTCTGTCTGTCTGTCTGTCTGTCTGTCTGTCTGTCTGTCTGTCTGTCTGTCTGTCTGTCTGTCTGTCTGTCTGTCTGTCTGTCTGTCTGTCTGTCTGTCTGTCTGTCTGTCTGTCTGTCTGTCTGTCTGTCTGTCTGTCTGTCTGTCTGTCTGTCTGTCTGTCTGTCTGTCTGTCTGTCTGTCTGTCTGTCTGTCTGTCTGTCTGTCTGTCTGTCTGTCTGTCTGTCTGTCTGTCTGTCTGTCTGTCTGTCTGTCTGTCTGTCTGTCTGTCTGTCTGTCTGTCTGTCTGTCTGTCTGTCTGTCTGTCTGTCTGTCTGTCTGTCTGTCTGTCTGTCTGTCTGTCTGTCTGTCTGTCTGTCTGTCTGTCTGTCTGTCTGTCTGTCTGTCTGTCTGTCTGTCTGTCTGTCTGTCTGTCTGTCTGTCTGTCTGTCTGTCTGTCTGTCTGTCTGTCTGTCTGTCTGTCTGTCTGTCTGTCTGTCTGTCTGTCTGTCTGTCTATCTATCTATCTATCTATCTATCTGTCTGTCTATCTATCTATCTATCTATCTATCTATCTATCTATCTATCTATCTATCTATCTATATAGTGGTACCTCGGGTTACGAACTTAATTCGTTCCAGAACTCGGTTCGTAACTTGAAACGTTCGTAACCCGAAACATTGAAATCAATGAAATAAAGACAATCCGTTTTAGGATGAAAGAATCGTTCTTTTTTTAAATTAAAGTTAACATCCGGTCGTTTACCTGACAAAACGCAGAGAATACGTCTACTTCACGTATTAAATAAAGAGAAAGAAAACAACCAAATGAGTTAAATGTAAAACAAACAAAAAATTTAGTCTATCGTTATTACCAAGAAACGATCATGGGAAATTTGTCACTTTCTTTGTTATTCTGAATCATTAGTTTCAGGAGTATCTTGTCGCTGTTTCTTGGCAGCCGACTGGGAATCTTTCTGCACAAAGAAACTATCAAGGGAAATTTGTCGCTTCCTTTGCCGGAGAATCTTTCTGAAGTGGGCCATTGTGTTATCATTCATCAGGTTTACTGCCCTGTTAGCAAGAAGTTTGGATGATGGCTCACAATGAAGTCTTCGACTTCTGCCCACTTGCTGCAAATTTCTTTAATCCTGGCAGTTGAAATGGTCACTGACTCCTCATCATCGGACGACTGCTCTTCCCTTAATGTCTTTAGCTGTTCATTCTGACGATCCACAACCTCATCTGTAGTACTGTTTGTACTGTACGCGATCGTTACGTACTGTACGCCTCCAACGTTACACCTTGCTCTCTCTCTCTCTCTCTCTCTCTCTCTCTCTCTCTCTCTCTCTCTCTCTCTCTCTCTCTCTCTCTCTCTCGCCTTCTTTCGTAAGTGGAGACACTGTTCGTTACCCCAGACATAATATTTTCGAAGTTGTTGTTCGTAACCTGAATTGTTCGTGACCTGAGGCGTTCGTAACCCGAGACACCACACTATATATGCAAAGTAAGTTCTTTGAAGAATGCAGAAGACTGTGAAGATAAGTCATCAAGTGGACCGCCTTATTGTAATTCATCCCGTAGAAGATACATAGCAGACGTTGATTGCCGAAGAGGTAGAGGTTAACGATATATTAATTTTGACATGTTGATTTCGTAGGTTGTTGGTAAATTTTCTTACATATTTGTGATTGTATTTGCGTTAACATTTTACAAAGTCAGCTATTCACAACCTGTGTTATATTTATCCAGTAAGTTTTGCTATGTAGCTATACATTTACACTGAGAACAGTGCTGCCACAAATCACCAATTCCCTACTGTCATCTTGATATTTCCCGTTTTAGAGAGACATCGACAAATAGTGGAATTTATTAACCCTTTCTGTCTGTGCGGCCTGTTAGTTTTGTTTCAAACAATGGCTAATGTAATAAACCTAATTGTGTTTTACCATCAAGGTTCGAACACAACGATTACAATATTTTTTTTTTCGCTTCAGCTGTTTCAGATCTTTCGTATTTGTTACAACGACAGCAGTATTGTAATCACATTATTTCAGTCCACAGATCCCACTATAATGTACTCTGAGTTGTAATATGCGACTGCACCTTGACCTCACGAGACGTTTACCAGAATGACCTGCTCAATCACCATCTATATTACATTTGAGAGATGTTTGTGTAACGTGTTCTCACTGACAATTAAGAAATTAATTACAATCACGGGAACAGTAGTAATTATTCTATGTATATACATTGTGGCTTTGTGGTCGTGGATACCTCTCTAAATTTAATCTTACATCAACTGGAAGTTCTTTCCGTCAAACACCAAATTCTCGTAGGTTCAGGTTTTATTTATCACGAACAAATAATTACAGCCATCAACTTCACAAACGCTTTCTGTGGTGTTCTTACAGTATCTAATGTTGCCTTATTCACGAAAGTCTTAATATGACAACTGAGAGCAAAATCTCAATGCCGCAACTCAGCAAATGTCCAACAGAACAGTTCAGAATCCCCAACCAACAGGGATAG
This sequence comes from Cepaea hortensis, assembly GCA_963921405.1. NCBI lineage: Eukaryota > Metazoa > Mollusca > Gastropoda > Stylommatophora > Helicidae > Cepaea > Cepaea hortensis. Next base: position 32,876,007 of record OY992883.1, on the reverse strand, counting down.
ACCTACTTTAATTATGGTGGTCGTGATTGCTATTATTTTAATTGTGTGCCACACTCCACCTGTGATTTTATGTGTAGTAACGTATTGTATTGTATGATCACAGAAGATGGCAGATTGGACAGAGAAATTGAGATCAGATGTCAAAAAGCTAGTGCACTTACATATCAACTATCACCCTTACTGAAGCATCCAAACATACCCATGTCCGCAAAACGACAGATAATACACAGCATATTCACACCAACCCTATGCTATCAATCTCAAACCTGGACTTTATCCAAATTACACCTTCGTAAAATCAACACCTGCGAAATGAGATGCCTGAGGAGAGCTGCCAACTTAACAATCTGAGACCGAGTAAGAAATGCTACTATCAGACAGACTGTGAGATCAACACCTTGTGCCACATTTATTGAAAGACAGAAGACCAAGTGGTTTGGCCATGTCGTTAGAATGCAACATCAGCAACTACCATCACTTGCCTTACATCAAAGATCATCTGCGACGAGACCACGAGGACGTCCAAGAAGAAAATGGATTGACGACATCAGAGACATTGTACAACCACACGGAATGACACTATCCAGTGCTGTCCACCGGGCGCTGGAACGCAAATTATTCCTCCCCACGACGCTTGACGGCAGAAGTGGAAGATGATGATGATGATGATGATGATGATGAACGTATTGTCACACGGAATTTAACATTGGAGAAAACTATTTAAACCTATACCAATCGTTGTGGTCATGATATGATAGACAGTGTAAAATTACCGTGGTAGAAAACTGACATTACCGTGCGAACATATGTATATTTCAGTTTGAAGGATTTATCTAGTTATTTTTTTAATGTTATGTGATTGATGCGGTATGTACCTGACAAGGAGTAACGAAACATGCCAGGCAATAAATTGTGCAATCTGTTATTCGTGTCTTCGTTATTTAAACTGCACATCTGTTGGAGAATATAAGCTGCAACGTGAATATTTACTTGTACTTAAAATGAGCTCAAAATACGGAAGCAAATTTAAAAGTATTTCTGAGTGTGTATTTCAAAATGTCTTCAACGTAAGATTACTAATAGTAGCAATTATAAATATTGTGTCAACACAGATTTTGATAGTTTAACTACACATGAACAATTACAACCTGTGAAACATTTTACAGATTACAGATGTGTCGTTATTTGACAATGTTATCCTACTAAAGTTTACCAATTGCTTTTAGAGAAATTGTGTATTCACCAGTAGAGTATAATACAACAACAGCAGATCAACATTTATTGTTTTCAGTTTTTAAACACATTTATTGAGGAACGTCAGAGATATCGTGAAACTGTGGGCTTTTACAACTGGGTTCTTGTCAGTCTTGATCACTATCAAGCTCCTCCGATCACTCTCGCCGAGAAACAAGACGCGTTTCAATCTCTCTAAGATAGCATCTACAGGTGGTTTTACAGGAATCATCATCATCATCATCATCATCATCATCATCATCATCATCATCATCATCATCATCATCATCATCATCATAATCATCATCAACATCATTATCGTCATCACTATCATCATCATCAGATGCAATGCCGGCTGGCGTAAGCGTTCGTGACATTCCTCAGATCTCGGCATTTGGCTTTCTGGATCAATTCTGCTGATGATATTCCTTCATCCCACCCTCTCAATCCATCCAGCATCATTTCGCTTGGTCTGCTTCTGCCTCTCTTCCCCTCGAACATTCCACTTGTCTCGATGTTCTCCAGTGCCTCTCTTCTCATCACATGACCAAAGAAAGCTGTTTGTTTCTTTCTTATTGTTGCATATAATTATAGTTTACAAGAATACAACCTACATAATTGTCAGTTCCCAGATGTACACGTGTGCAAATGTGTAAGACATGGTATTACGGGCTTATTGAAGCTGGGGGTAAAGATGTATTGACAACAAAGAGCAGCCATAAAAATTGACGAGTTACAAACATTTCAACACATTAAACAAAGTGTTAGCCAGAGTTATGTGTTGTCACCTGATCTGTTCAGTTTGAACAGCGTACTAATAATGAAACCCATACAAGACATGCCAGGAATACAGGTTGGTGGGCATAACGTAAACAACCTGCGTTATGCTGATGACATGGTTTTGGTCGCTGATAATGAAACACAGTTACAAGAAATGATAGGTATAATTGCAACAGAAAGTCAAAACAATAGACTCTGTCTGGATAAAAGAAAAACAGAAGTAATGGTTATTACAAAGAAAACATATTCCCAAATGCATAATCAATCTGAATGGAACCATTCTGAAACATGTCAATGTATGAAAGTACTTGGGTACTTTCATAACATCTGATGCATTAAGGAAGTTAAAAGCAGAATATCCAAAGCAAAGGCGGCATTTCACAAGATAAAGAATATTCTCTGCAATTTATCTTTGTCAATCGAGGTAAAGAAAAGAGCTCTTATCAGCTATATTAACCCTATACTGATGTACGGAAGCAAACCATGGAAAATTAGCAGACAAATGAGGAATTATGTGGAAGCTGCAGATATATTCTTCTATAGACGAATGATCAGAACACCGTATATGAAGACCTATGAAGATATCTTGAAAGATGTTGGCTCACGGAGAGAACAGGTTACTCGTATCAGATGAAGACAGTTCACAATCTTTGGGCATGTCACAAGATTGAAAAGCTGTAGTATGTCGACACAATGGGAAGATTGAAAGGGGGAAAGAAGCTGGGGGAGGACAAGAAAGAAGTTGCAGGACAGTTTGATATTATGGCATGGATTAATGTCGGTATCATAAATGATTGACAGCGCAAGAGACCGAATGCTGTCTACAGAGATGATCACCAACGACACACAGCATGGCCAATAAGTAGAAGAAGTAATTGTTTGGGACAACCACATTACAAGAACCCAGGTCGGCACAGTAAACAGGCTAATAGGACAGACCACGTCTAATGTGACCTTGGTTGATTTTTAACAGTGGAATGAACATCGGTCGTTCAGAAAACAGTGGCAAACTACTGAACGTAAACTTGCCTCGTAAATCACAAACAGCCAAAACTGCTGGAATTGATTGCGATATCCTGTACAGGATATGCATCTTACTTTAACGTCTACCGTGAATAGAATGACTAATACTAATTCAGCATGTAACAGTAGTTTAATTTGAAGTTTGCCTTCCTTATTGCGTTTGTTGTTAGGGATCTTTGTTGCAATAAATTATTGCAGATAGTAAACTCATGATGCATTTGATACACATCTATCGCAAGGATGAAGTCTTGTTCAAATGCTGACATGTTATGTAGGAATCACAGTTATCTTCTAAGATAGGTTTTAGTACAGTCGCATGAGCTGTGAAGTCATATTCACATTAGGTATTCACAAAAATAATGTTTGTAAACTATAACGTGTTCAGACGAGTCCTGAGGTTCTTTTCTAATGTAAATGTACTTGACCAGTTCAACCTTATTTAAAATTGAGGTAGCCTTGACCCACTTTGCTACATCTCTGCTTAATCTAATTGGTCATCCTCATCTAACATCCTGTCTCCACTGATAGGCAGTATGATCCTACCAGCCACTGGCTCAACAGTTCTCTACAGTATCTTTGCAATGATAATTGAAAAAGAAAGTATTGCAGCTTTTTACACACCTTAATACAGGGTGTATTTTTAATGACTGTGGGGTGTTTGAAAATATTGCCGTTCCAAGTTTTGTATAAAAAAAAAAAAAAAAAAAAACCGCTCAATGTGCAACCAGCTGATGTGCCAATAGCCTACAACACAAAATCATTCAGCTGCATAGCGATGATTAGCTGAATGACAAGTACAATAATCTGTCATTACTTTAGTTCAATAATCTTTACGTGATAATTCACGAAATTCCACTTTGATGAGACATGAACTGAAATATGAATATCTCTTCGGAACAACTTACTGCTGCGAACATTCCTTTTCAAAACTTACCTACGCAAAGAGTAGACTGCGCTCCAGACTGACCGACGCAAACCTGGACAAGCAGTTGCCAGGGACAACATCACATCATAAGTGCCAGCTAACATACGCTTCGTCGAAGAGAAGCAGTTCCAATCATTACATTAGGAGTACATTAATTAATATTAACTGTTTGAGAAAATATAGCAGGCTAATTTTTAAGTATATAATTGTGTATGGCCCGCGAATGGGTTATAAATATCTTAATGGCCCTTGATAGAAAATAAAATATCTTAATGGCCTTTGATAGAAAATAAATATCGTTATGGCCCTTGATAGAAAATAAATATCTTAATGGCCCTTGATAGAAAATAAATATCTTAATGGCCCTTGACAGAAAATAAATATGATAACGCTTGTAGCATATTGGTGGAGAAAGGCAGAACCTGGCTTCACATGTCAAAGGTCAAACATTCAAGTGTGACAGTGCAGGTCAAGTTGTGGTGAGCTAAATGAGGCGAGACAAGCGCAGAAATCAACATTGCAAGACAAAAAACAATGGGAACAACCCCCTTGGTGGTATTTAGAGGTCGAAAAGGCCTAGGTGAATAAGCGTTGCACTGTAAGAAAATGGCAAAACACAAAAAGGAACAGAGTTGCCAATCCTAGCCTTATCTTGCACTTGGAAAGAAACGTAGACACAAATGTTAACTGTTTTGAAAAAAAATGGTTGAAGGGGTAAAGCGTGAAAAACGGGCATAATTGTGTCAAATAATAAGCAAAGACAAGTCACTTAAATTGTTCTGGCGACTACATAAAAGAATGAATGGTGTCGTCAAGAATAAGAGTATGCTGGAGAAGATAATTGCCCCCCCCCCCCCCAAAAAAAAAAAAAATAAATAAAAATAAATCATGCCTTAGTGGACAAGGCAGAAGTTCTTGCCCATGATGTGTATGAAGGTTTAAACTCAAGCATTGAAACTTGCTACACGTATGTAATATTTGTTAATGTTATTTGAAAAGTAGAAAAGCACAATTAGAGTAGGAAGCAACATTTGTACCATGAAAAAGAAAATAAGCATGAATGAATGTGATCCAATGTTACGCAAAAACAAATGATAAAGAGAAATCAGTTAAGGAGGAATGTTAATTAAAATTCAAAACATAATTGGCAGTCTAAGAAATGGCAATATCGAACTGTTGATGGGTGACCTAAGTGTCAAAATATGATCGGATAACACTGGTTACGAAGAAGCCATGGGCAAACATGGACTCTGGGTAATGAAAAAGGAAAATTATCGACTAATGTTTGAGCAGTGAATCAATATGTTACAGAAGGGAGTGTTTTTTCTCACACTAAAGAATCCATCAAACCTTATGGTCATCACCTGTATAAATTACGGAAAAGAAAATTGGTAATATATGTATTAAAAAGAAATTTAGATCATTTTGTTAATATTTTTTTATACTTGGAAATGAGCTCAAAATACAGAAATACATTTAAAAGTATGTCTGGACAAGGGTGCATTTTAAAATGTTTCCAATGTAAGAATCCAAAAATGTCCAATAGTAAAAGTCACAAACATAAAGTGTTACTAAACATTCTGTAAGTTGTGCGAACTGTTCTTTTATAGTCCTTGCCGTGTGGCGTTTCTATCATGTATGTCCACGGCCTTGTGTTTTTCCTACTTCCAATCAGTTCTGATACCGACCTCCTTCGACGCCCTGATGTCAAAGTGTCCATTATCTTTTCTCTTGGTCTCTCCCTGTCTCTCTTACCCTCTGATGTTTTTGTTGTCACGAGATACTTAGCTTTCACCTTCTCATAAGATGTCCATGGAATGCGGACTGTCTTCTTTTGATGCAAGTAACCAAGAGTTAACTTATATCATGATATCTTCATTGTTCTTTCCGCGGTGTTCTCAGCATTAGTCTGTAAAATTACATCTCCATAGTCTTCACATAATTCCTTCTAAAGTTAGTTGCATATTCTTTAGAGGACGTTTTAGTCAACCCCAGCATTTATTTTGGCTGTTCGTGATTTCTGGGCAAGTTTACGTTCAGTAGTTTGCCATTGCTTTTGGAACGACTGGCACCCATACTGTGTTATAAAAACATAAAAGACCAAGGGCGGTCTGCTGCCAAATCGCCCACAGTTGTGTTTCGAACGCGGGTATACGGGGTTACGAACTGCGTCCGTAACACCTTAGCCACGGAGCCGCCATAATACATACATAATTTCTTACCTGTCTGCTAACTGTCAATGATTCGCTTCCGTACTAGAGGACTGGCTCAATACAGCTTTTATTAACTATTTTCTTCACCTTGATTGATAAAGATGACTTGCAGACAGTTTTCTTCACTCTGCGAAAGGCCGCAATTACTTGGGTTATTCTACATGTAACTTGTCTAATACATCTTCAGTCTGCTGTTATTAAATTACCCAGATAATTAAATACATTGGCGTGTTTCAGATTCACATTCACCTTGATGTTGCGTTTATATATATATATATATATATATATATATATATATATATATATATATATATATATATATATATATATATATATATATATATATATACTAGCTGAACTGGCTAAATAAATCTAGGTGGCCCTTTAGCAGATGCTGTATTTGCGGTGTGAAGTTTTAAGCCTTGAGTATTCTAGACCAGGACACAGGAGACGAGTGAAGTAGTTCTTTTCCTCGCTGCTTTCCCATTCAGACAATTCCCAGAAAATTGTTAAACCGGTTTCGTATCAATTTTTTATGATCCTGGCTAGATTCCAGAACAGTCCTGGTCGGAACAAATAACCCGGCCTGTGCTAGGGATTGAAACAGAATCTCTGACATTGACAGACAAGAGCAACTTTAATATTTTGTTATATGAGACTAATGTTCTTCAGTTTCACATCTTTAATCCGATACCACGAATAAATGTCATTCTTCATATCTGTATATATTAACTAGTGATCCAGTAACATTAACGGGTATGAAGACCAAAGCATTCTTCCTATTTAAATTCCGAAATTGCATTCAAATTCTCTTGATTTATTTCCAGCTGACTTTGAACTCAAGCGTAGTTCATACACACGCTACTACTTTTAGTGCACTGGACCGATTTTTGCATGTTGATTAGCTGTTCCTGTTAACAGTGTCCCTCGCCATCATACGAACCCACTCCGACGTCAGAGGTATTTGTAATTTACTCCCCCATGTCAAGGACTAGAAGTCAACATTTTAGTCTAACTGACCGGTGTAGAGATTGAACCCGCCTTCTCGGCATCAGCACATAGAATGTTTAAGAACGAGAACTAGTATCCATTCTTCTATTCTGACCTCCGACGATACTCTCACTTATTGTTGTTTAATTCTGCGGGGGAAGGACGCGTTTGCGTGTTCTCCTCATTTTTGGATTAATTTTCCTGTTTATCTACATTCGTACGCAATGGATTTTATATGATTGTGATCACAATGATGCCGTTCAACTGTTGAACTTGTTTTAAAGTTGCTATATGTGCAGTGTTAGATATAAATGCTAGTAATATTGACACTATGGATAAATTATTCATGGAACAGCGGTGCGTCAGTGATAGCTTGAACTAGCCAATCACATCACATGGATTTAAACCGTGTGTGGCGCTACAATGTTTCCGTGTTTGTGTAAACGTAATATTATGTAATCATGTCTGTCGAGGAGGAAATTTCTGTGCTGGAGTTAGCGGGAGAAAGGGGCACTATCTGTTAAATGTATGGACGACGGTAAATGCATCTCTATTACATTCAACAATACAATACACTATGAGGCATTTCGAACATGTCTGATCAATTATTACCATGAGGCCAAAGTTGATTATAGAAAAGACCGACAAGGAGCGAAGGTAGAAGTCAAAATATCATCTCCCCTACACACGTTACATTTGTACCACACGCAAAATAAGATTTTAATACAAGGAGCAAACGTCGTCATGTCTGAGTGGCTCGCGACACAATTCGTCGAAATTCAACAGATAGCTCTGAAACTGACAAGTGACTCGCTAAACACACCTGCCGATCTCAGCACGCTAGTGTCTGCCATAAAACCAACACAGCCTACAGCGGTCACGCTATTGTCAGACGGAACCATAAAATAAACACAGCCTGCAGTGGCAGTCGTCACAGCGTCAGGCGATAGTAACAGCATACTCGAACATGCCACGACTCAACACAGCAGCAACTCGAACGCAGCTTCTTCGGACCAACCAGTGTTGCTAGCCATTGAATACCCGATGAGGCGCCTAGGGAACGGTACACAACCAAATGAAAACAATTCAAACCAAATAGAGGTTGTACCATCGGTAGTAGATGAGAGCCCAACTATAAATCAACAACCGTGCGGTTGTCAGCAGCACATTGAAAAGTTAGAGGCAAGTTTGAAGATACTTCTAGACGCCGCCTCTGACAACACAGACAAGATCGCCAGGATCACTAATGACTATATCAACCTCAAGTCAGAGGTCGCTCTCCTGAGAGAGGAAAATGGTATTCTTCTTCTTCTGCGCTCATCCGGAGTTTTTTTTTCCGGACGTGATTGCGTTGTGCCTGTTTACAGCAGAGCTGCGTTCTTGCGCCGTTAGGCCGACACATCCGACTTCTGCGGGCATTTGTTGACCGGGTTAATCTTCCCGGGAAATGGTATTCTGAAACACACTATTGAAACTTAACAACGCGCGCCCACTATTGATCAGGCAGCACAGACTGACAGCTTCGAAATAACACAACCATCCCTGGGAGCGCCAACTATACAGCCAACGAATACGCATCAACAAACAGACAACGTCATTCAACAGGACTCGACATTTCCAATCGAAGTAAACGTCAGCAATCGATATGAAGTACTAAAAGAGCAACTGGTAATCGACAGTCAGTACGACGTGACATTGCTGACAGACAACACGTATATTCAAGAAACTGCTGGTAACCTGCAAGAAGGCAGCCCACAGCCGGATAATTATCAATGGCAGAAACAACGTGCAAGACGTACCAGAAGCCAGTAAATACAGAGACCACCAACTGACTGCACCCACATGATAATTGGCGACTCCTTGATGAAAGGCATATACAGTGATCGTATGTCCTCATCACACGCCGATATAGCTACAACGATTCCTCTTCCAGGTGCAGGGGTAGACAGTCTAACAGACAGTATTCGTAGAATGGAAATTAACGAACACGTTAAGAGGATTACAATACATATAGGAATTAATGACACTATGAGAAAACACAATATCACCATTTCTCAGTTAAGAAAACTACTAGACTTATTACACCATAATTTTCAAAATTCTAAAATTATTTTCTCTTCCATCATACCACCAAGTTATGGCTCCGAACGTCGACTAGCCGACATAAACAACAACATCCTAGAGAAATTATGTAATGAGTATAATGTACACTTCATCAACAACACACCATTTTATACATCGCAAAGAGGCGCGCCAAAGAAACGACTGTACAGTGACCAGATCCACACATCCACTTTAGGTAGTAGCTTCCTAGCAAAACAATATTAAATATCCAGAGAGGGCACAAAACACACAAACACGACGAACATTGATTACTGAAGCCAGCCGAAATACCCCCATCACCCCAGATAAACGTCTGCTGGCGTCTGACCCCCGAACTCCTGCCATTCAAGGTGCACACATGCTACCAAGAATAAATCAACCTCTCCTTCCTACCCCCACCCTCACACGTGAGGGAAATAACTACCAGGAAGATTTCCCTAACCTCACTTCCAACGAACTCTCGTTGCAAACTGCGGTACACACGCACGGCAGTAATACCACTTTGACACACCACGCTCAAGACAGCTATGGGCCCCAAAGCAGACAACAAGAGGCTCCTCATCACCAAGTTCACGCCAGCAATGAGCGACAAAGCAGACAACAACAGGTTCCGCATCACCAAGTTCACGGCAGCATTGAGCGACCAAGCAGATTACAACAGGTTCCTCATCATTGGAGTCCAGAACTTCTATACTTGATGCAATTTAGTCCTGCCGCAGTGAATCAAGCCCTTATGATCTCACTACAATGCAGACCTGTGAGACATGATACGTATTAAAATTGAACCCTATATGCATTGATACCAGCAACAGGGCTTCCTCTTGAACTTTAATTGCTTACTGTTTAACGTTTTATTTCCCGTGTGGGATACTCGGCTTTAAACGGAAACATTGACTTGTATAGACATTTATTCATTCTTTTGGATAACAGTTGGTTACTTAGCTTGTGAAGTAGTTTTTTCAGGTTAATTATTTGTTGTATGTTCTTTAATTCGTTTTGTTCTGTGTTTGCATTATATTCGTTGGTCTAATTAGTTATATCGTTATAATATTGTCATTTGCATATCGATTTGTATTACTGATATTTTGTAAGTTAATGTAATTGTGAATTTTTATTATCTTGTATTTTTGCTTAATTTTGACTAATTTACACTTACTTCATGGGTGAAATGTCTGAGAAGTGGCAACACTGGCTCAACAAATCCGGAATACGCCTTGGACACTTAAACATTTGCAACTTATTTAACAAACTGCCAGAGTTATCTTCTATTCTTAATCAAAATTTTCATTTATTTGGCCTTAATGAGAGTAGACTAAATGAAAACATTCCAAATGAGGACATCTCTATTAAAGGGTACAAATTTTTTCGAAGGGATCCCTGTAGGAAACAAGAGACAGGCATAGTAGCCTATGTTTCTAATTTTCTAAATGTTCACCGTAGGCTAGACTTTGAAACTTGCGAAATAGAATGTATTTGGTTAGAGCTAAAACTTCAAAACCGCACACCCCTTATAACTGGCTACCTCTATCGAAATCCCAGTGCTGGACACGTTATAGAAGTTACAAAAATTTCAACCAAACCGCATTTTTACAGGACTTGCTCATTTCACCTCTAGACAATGTCTATCAACTTCCTGACCCGGATAATGCCCTGAAATTCTGGATGAAAACATTTATTGATGTTTTTGACAGACATGTGCCAATCAAGGAAGTTCGAGTCAAACACGACGACAAACAACCTTGGATCACCCAGGAAATACTTGAAACAATGAGAGACAGAGATAAAGTGCATAACAAGCGGGATCTCAGCACATACCGTACTCTTAGAAATAAAGTTCAATATACAATACGACGGGAAAAGAAAAATTACTTTAAGAACTTAGTAATGGATAAAACAAATAGTAAGGATATATGGAAGGCAATTAACACCTTGACAAACAAGTGTAACTTCCGAAATTCTTTACCATCAAATCATATTACATGCGACCAATTCAGTAATATTTTTCAAACTGACATAGACCAGTTGAAGTCTTCAATACCTAATTCTCCTTGCAACTTATCTTTACTGACATCGTTTTGCGATAGCAGATGCTCCCGTGATATTCTTTCTGACATACCGCTAATGACAATCACTGAAGTATTCACTTACCACAGTAACCTAAATAAACACAACCTCATCTGGATTAGATGGAATCAGCAACCGGATTCTCCGTTGTGCTGCGCGAGTCATCTGTATATCACTAACCTATGAATATAATCAGTGTCTCACCAAAGGCCACTTTTCATCAGCTCTCAAAATCGCTAAAGTGTACCCTCTTCTTAAATCTGGTTCATTGGACAATGGTCTCCCGAACAATTACAGACCCATTTCCTTACTATCATCACTATCTAAACCACTAGAAAAACACTTCCATAAAGTAACATTACAGTATTTAGTTCGCCAGGATTTCGACCAAAATATTCTTGCCATACGGCCCTAACAAACATGATAGAAAATTGGCACCAGAATATAAACAACAACAGTCTATGTGGAACTGTGTTTATTGATTTCAGGAAAGCATTTGATATGATAGACCATGTTATTTTAATTTAAAAACTTGAGACAATGAAAATTGGCCCTAATGTAGTCACACAAATAACATCTTTTTTATCAAACATAAAGCAAGTAGTATCACATAATAAGTCTATGTCTCAAACCACTACCTTCAATATTGGAGTACCGCAAGGCTCTATTCTTGGCCCTCTATTATTTGCCATATATATTGACGATCTACCTTTGCATCTTTCGTCGTCCTGCGATCTTTTTGCAGACGACTGTACAGTGTATTCAAACGCTGAAAACTTTATTTTGCTGGAGTCGTCTTTGCAACAAGAATTAAATAGTGTAGTTAGGTGGAACTATGCAAATCGTATGCAAATTAATATCACTAAAACGAAATCAATGTTATTAACAACCAGACAACGACTTCAGACTCTAAACTCACACACATCACTTCAACTTCACATCGATAACATGCCAGTAGAAAGTGTAATTGAGCACAAAACATTAGGCCTAATCATTGATAGAAACCTAACCTTTAATTCCCACAGTCTACCAACTCGCCAAAATCCAAAATTTCCTTGATGAGGACACAAAGTAAATTTTCTATTTCTCATATACAGTCACATTTTGACTACTGCTCTACAATCTAGGAAGGTTGTTCTAATTCAAGCACCAAGCGACTTTACTCACTCCAGAAACGGGCCATGAGTCTAATTTATAGCAAACATTTATCTGACAATCCTAGCCTGCATAAACGCCTTCAGTTACTACCACTCCGCAAACGCCTGCTTTTCAATAAGGCTAAACGTATTCACAAAATCCTACATCGGAATGCCCCAAATTACCTTTGGCCATTGTTTAAATATAATGCTAGACACAGTAAACGATTACATATATTACACATTCCAAAGTCTAGGATTGACTTATACAAAACAAGCTTAACGTACTCTGCAGCTCAGCTGTGGAACAATCTTCCACTAGAAATCAAAGACATCGCCAATCCCTATACATATAATCGCAAATTATTCGAGCACTGTCTTAATACGGATTATTTTCCCCCTTAATAATACAAATAATAATAATAACAAAACCCTAGTATAACAGCTAGTCCCATTTTGGTAGGCCAGTATATTCCACATGGCTAATAACAAGTGTCACACCATTAGCTAATATACTACGTCGTATAGTTTTGATGTTCGCATTTTGCCCATGCCTTTATAATGCATATCTTTTATATTGTTGCTGTTCTCTGATAGCCTTGAATGATGTGTGAATGAAATAATGTATGAAAGAGAGTGATAGAAGGGCAGAATGTTAGACGGGCCTGCGTGCCCAATTCTTAACCCTTTAAAAATAAAGTTTGTTCGTTCGTTCTTTATTATGTCAATATTTAGGTATTCAGCAGAGTTTTTGTTGATACTATACTGTTATGTTATTTTGGTATTCAGAAGTGTTCTTGTTAATACTATTCTGTTATGTTATTTTGGCATTCAGAAGAGTCTTTGGTAATACTATTCTGTTATGTTATTTTGGCATTCAGAAGAGTTGTTGTTAATACTACGCTGTTATGTTATTTTGGCATTCAGAAGAGTTATTGTTAATACTATTATGTTATGTTATTTTGGCATTCAGAAGGGTTTTTGTTAATACTATTTTGTTATGTTATTTTGGTATTCAGAAGTGCTTTTGTTAATAATATTCTGTTATGTTATTTTGGTATTCAGAAGAGTTGTTGTTAATACTATTCTGTTATGTTATTTTGGCATTCAGAAGAGGTTTTGTTAATACTATTCTGTTATGTTGTCTTGGCATTCAGAAGAGTTTTTGTTAATAATATTCTGTTGTGTTATATTATTAAATTTTAAATTTAAATAAAAAAATTAAATTAAATATTATATAAATTATGGTGTAATATGTCTAGTAGTTTTCTTAACTGAGAAATGGTGATATTGTGTTTTCTCATAGTGTCATTAATTCCTATATGTATTGTAATATTCTTAACGTGTTCGTTAATTTCCATTCTACGAATACTGTCTGTTAGACTGTCTACCCCTGCACCTGGAAGAGGAATCGTTGTAGCTATATCGGCGTGTGATGAGGACATACGATCACTGTATATGCCTTTCATCAAGGAGTCGCCAATTATCATGTGGGTGCAGTCAGTTGGTGGTCTCTGTATTTACTGGCTTCTGGTACGTCTTGCACGTTGTTTCTGCCATTGATAATTATCCGGCTGTGGGCTGCCTTCTTGCAGGTTACCAGCAGTTTCTTGAATATACGTGTTGTCTGTCAGCAATGTCACGTCGTACTGACTGTCGATTACCAGTTGCTCTTTTAGTACTTCATATCGATTGCTGACGTTTACTTCGATGGGAAATGTCGAGTCCTGTTGAATGACGTTGTCTGTTTGTTGATGCGTATTCGTTGGCTGTATAGTTGGCGCTCCCAGGGATGGTTGTGTTGTTTCGAAGCTGTCAGTCTGTGCTGCCTGATCAATAGTGGGTGCGCGTTGTTAAGTTTCAATGGTGTGTTTCAGAATACCATTTCCCGGGAAGATTACCTCGGTCAACAAATGCCCGCAGAAGTCGGATGTGTCGGCCTAACGGCGCAAGAACGCAGCTCTGCTGTAAACAGGCACAACGCAATCACGTCCGAAACAAAACTCCGGATGAACGCAGAAGAAGAAGAATACCATTTTCCTCTCTCAGGAGAGCGACCTCTGACTTGAGGTTGATATAGTCATTAGTGATCCTGGCGATCTTGTCTGTGTTGTCAGAGGCGGCGTCTAGAAGTATCTTCAAACTTGCCTCTAACTTTTCAATGTGCTGCTGACAACCGCACGAGTGTTGATTTGTAGTTGGGCTCTCATCTACTACCGATGGTACAACCTCTATTTGGTTTGAATTGTTTTCATTTGGTTGTGTACCGTTCCCTAGGCGCCTCATCGGGTATTCAATGGCTAGCAACACTGGTTGGTCCGAAGAAGCTGCGTTCGAGTTGCTGCTGTGTTGAGTCGTGGCATGTTCCAGTATGCTGTTACTATCGCCTGATGCTGTGACGACTGCCACTGCAGGTTGTGTTTATTTTATGGTTCCGTCTGACAATAGCGTGACCGCTGTAGGCTGTGTTGGTTTTATGGCAGAAACTAGCGTGCTGAGATCGGCAGGTGTGTTTAGCGAGTCACTTGTCAGTTTCAGAGCTGTCTGTTGAATTTCGACGAATTGTGTCGCGAGCCACTCAGACATGACGACGTTTGCTCCTTGTATTAAAATCTTATTTTGCGTGTGGTACAAATGTAACGTGTGTAGGGGAGATAATATTTTGACTTCTACCTCCGCTCCTTGTCGGTCTTTTCTATAATCAACTTTGGCCTCATGGTAATAATTGATCAGACATGTTCGAAATGCCTCATAGTGTATTGTATTGTTGAATGTAATAGAGATGCATTTACCGTCGTCCATACATTTAACAGATAGTGCCCCCTTTCTCCCGCTAACTCCAGCACAGAAATTTCCTCCTCGACAGACATGATTACATAATATTACGTTTACACAAACACGGAAACATTGTAGCGCCACATACGGTTTAAATCCATGTGATGTGATTGGCTAGTTCAAGCTATCACTGACGCACCGCTGTTCCATGAATAATTTATCCATAGTGTCAATATTATTAGCATTAATATCTAACACTGCACATATAGCAACTTTAAAACAAGTTCAACAGTTGAACGGCATCATTGTGATCACAATCATATAAAATCCATTGCGTACGAATGTAGATAAACAGGAAAATTAATCCAAAAATGAGGAGAACACACAAACGCGTCCTTCCCCCGCAGAATTAAACAACAATAAGTGAGAGTATCGTCGGAGGTCAGAATAGAAGAATGGATACTAGTTCTCGTTCTTAAACATTCTATGTGCTGATGCCGAGAAGGCGGGTTCAATCTCTACACCGGTCAGTTAGACTAAAATGTTGACTTCTAGTCCTTGACATGGGGGAGTAAATTACAAATACCTCTGACGTCGGAGTGGGTTCGTATGATGGCGAGGGACACTGTTAATAGGAACAGCTAATCAACATGCAAAAATCAGTCCAGTGCACTAAAAGTAGTAGCGTGTGTATGAACTACGCTTGAGTTCAAAGTCAGCTGGAAATAAATCAAGAGAATTTGAATGCAATTTCGGAATTTAAATAGGAAGAATGCTTTGGTCTTCATACCCGTTAATGTTACTGGATCACTAGTTAATATATACAGATATGAAGAATGACATTTATTCGTGGTATCGGATTAAAGATGTGAAACTGAAGAACATTAGTCTCATATAACAAAATATTAAAGTTGCTCTTGTCTGTCAATGTCAGAGATTCTGTTTCAATCCCTAGCACAGGCCGGGTTATTTGTTCCGACCAGGACTGTTCTGGAATCTAGCCAGGATCATAAAAAATTGATACGAAACCTGTTTAACAATTTTCTGGGAATTGTCTGAATGGGAAAGCAGCGAGGAAAAGAACTACTTCACTCGTCTCCTGTGTCCTGGCCTAGAATACTCAAGGTTTAAAACTTCACACCGCAAATACAGCATCTGCTAAAGGGCCACCTAGATTTATTTAGCCAGTTCAGCTAGTATATATATATATATATATATATATATATATATATATATATATATATATATATATATATATATATATATATATATATATAGCATCAAGGCGAATGTGAATCTGAAACACGTCAATGTATTTAATTATCTGGGTTATTTAATAACAGCAGACTGAAGATGAATTAAACAAGTTACATGTAGAATAACCCAAGTAATTGCGATCTTTCACAGAGTGAAGAAAACTGTCTGCAAGTCATCTTTATCAATCAAGATGAAGAAAATAGTTCATAAGAGCTGTATTGAGCCAGTCCTCTAGTACGGAAGCGAATCATTGATAGTTAGCAGACAGGTAAGGAATTATGTATGTATTATGGCGGCTCCGTGGCTAAGGTGTTACGGACGCAGTTCGTAATCCCGTATACCCGCGTTCGAAACACAGGCGACAATTATCTTCTCCAGCATACTCTTATTCTTGACAACACCATTCATACTTTTATGTAGTCGCCAGAACAATGTCAGTGAATTGTCTTTGCTTATTATTTGACACAACTGTGCCCGTTTTTCAAGTTTTACCCCTTCAACCATTTTTTTTTTCAAAACAGTTAACATTTGTGTCTACGTTTCTTTCCAAGTGCAGGATACAGTTAGGATGGGTAACTCTGTTCCTTTTTGTGTTTTGCCATTTTCTTACAGTGCAACGTTTATTCACCTTGGCCTTTTCCACCTCTAAATAACACCAAGGGGGTTGTTCCCATTGTATTTTTGTCTTGATATGTTGATTTCTACGCTTGTCTCGCCTTATTTAGCTCACCACAACTTGACCTGCACTGTCATACTTGAATGTTTTACCTTTGACATATGATGCCTGGTTCTGCCTTTCTCCACCAATATGCTACACGCGTGGTAGTCGCTGCCTTGGTACCCTAGGACACCCCATCTACACACTGTTATGAGTGAAGGTGAAACCAACGCCTGGTCAATAACACCTCATCACCTGGTCGAATTGCTGTCCTGGTGACACAGCCACTATTGATACAAACAAGGTCTAAGGTTTCAAGTGCGGCCTCGAGCTCCTTCCCCTATGTGTTGGAAGAAATATTTCCCCATGATCTGTCTTTAGCTTTGAAATAGCCACAGAAAATGGCATTCCTCTCGTGACATATTATTTCACTCAAGCACTGCCACTTCTGGGGATCCACGCTCACGTTGCAGGCATAAACATTAACAAACACAAATGGTTGCCCAGATTGAACTATGATAGCCTGTATGTGTATCTCGTCGCTATCCCACCTAGACATGTCCTCCTCTGAAGCCACTATACTGTAGCACATTCAAACACGTCACCTACTATAGGTATAGAGGTGGAGGTGGTCGTGTGGCTCTTACATGTAACTCCATTCAATAAAGCAGTCATCATAACTGCTCTGGGTGGTTCACTCTGGATGTTTATGGTATAAATACTTTACGCAAACAGACCCATCACTTTCACAAGAGCTGAAGTGGATCTTCTTCTATGTCATGAATTTGTACGTGGGGAAACAAAAGACTACTGGCTGGCAGCCAGGGCGCCTCTAGGTGGGACACTGAGCTTGAGCATGGGAGAGATATTACTGCCTATAAATGATCGCCTGTTGCACGTGGAAACAACAACGAAAACCAACATGACTAGGCGCAGCTACGACTAGTGGATGTGGGATGCAGCTCGGCACTAGCAGGAAAGATCGTGGTTGCTCCTGTTTTACCAAGTTGGACACTAGAACTATAAGTATCCATATACATTCGCATCTTCTCAAGGGGACGGAGCAGTTATAGGCATATCCGTAGTACTTACATCAATGTTAGATAACAATTTCAGATCATTTCTAAACATGTCATGAGAAGAGGTAAGCTGCAAAATGTCACTACAACAGGAACGTTGGAAGGTAAGCAAGACAGAGGATGACGGAGAAATGTGATAGTGAACAATTTGACATCATGATGTTGTCATATATTTTTGAAGGGAGTGGGAGATCACTGTAGTGCATGCCCCATCTCTAATAAAAGATGTAGAGCCCCATCCTCTTCTATCTTCAATAACCCCAGAATATGAACCTTGAGTTATCTGCAGGCCTCGTTCTATTAAGTATTGTCTAGGAGATATAGATTATGGCCCTGGTAAGAATGGTAATTTACTAACTGGGAATCTGCCCCTTCTCCAATGATTCTGATAGCTCTGGAGCCCCCTTATTGTTTATCAAATCTGAGGAAAGTCTGGAGAAATTTCTCAGCCTGATTTAGATGAAGAAAACATGGATGTTGAGCAGTTGATAGATTTAGAGTCTTTTTATTTCCCCATTCAGTAAGTCATTATGAGTTAATTTATCTTTAAGCAATCAAACACATAATCAAACACATTAGATTTTGACAACATGATGTACAAAGAAGTTGTTGGCACAGATAGGTTTGAACTTGACAAATTAACAGAAGGTCAATTCATGTTAATCATTTATTGACTGGCCTGAGCCTTCTGGTCAGTACATACATCTCTATTGTGATTTACACAAAGTAATAGAACAGTTGCACATTGGACCATTGTCCCAGACAAGCAATAATAAGCATCAATATATGAGATGTCAACAAGTGTGAAAACATAGTAAACATTTTGATGTTGTACATATTAAGTATGATAGTGTTGTCTCAACCATAAACATATCAGTGTTTTCCTGAAATTGGGTGTGGGTTCTACCTAGGAGAAAAATAACCTGGTGACTGGAGGATTAGGTAAGCCAGGGTCCATTGACTGATGGATCCACTTCAGGTCTGCCCGTATAGCTCCTCTGAAGGCCTCCCCATGCTCTGCTCATAGCGAAGTCATCCTCCCTCTCACTTGTGGTTCATCTCTTTCTCTCGGCTTCCCTCCCTCAGGTCTGATTTAGGTGGTTAATTGGCTGATGTGTTGGGTGGTTGTTGGTATGTAGCCACCAAGATCACTGATGAATATTCGCATAAATATATACATTCCTACCAATACAATAAATAAGAAGTAGGTCGGAAGAAATCTAAATTCCTGAAGTAGGAACTAGTTCCCCTCCCCTCCTTTTCTCTCTGAGCTAGTGTTGGGTTAAGTTGGGGTGGTCAGAGATTATCACACGGTGTACGCCTTGTATCAACTTGTTCCTGCTGTATGTAAATTCTCCTTTGACCGGGGTCAGTGATCGTGTACAGTAAGACATTGACAAGAGTGAGAATATGTCAAGATGCATGTAAATAAATGACATACATTTAGAACATTTCTTCCACTAAATGGTGTTTACAATGTGTATAAATAATTCTCTGTGTTTTCCCAATTAACTACTTCTTCTTCTTGTGTCTAATAACTCTCTTCCATTACCTGTTGTTGTTGTGATGTTGAGTGTTGGGTTGTGTGGTGATGAGTGGTGTGGAGTGGTGTTGTGTTTTAAGTTATGTTGAGTAATGAGTTAAGCTCACTTCGCGTGATGGTGTTCCGCGAAGCACAACTTTCTCATGTGTTGCAGTTCATGTGTGCCCTTATCTAATTAAATTTGACATAAATATAAATATTTATTTCGCCAAACCCTATTAATTCTATAGATAAAGGAGAAAGGAAAGATTGATTTCACTTTCAGCTTTCTAGATTGTAAATAGGCATAGATAAGTCTGTTTTAGAACAAGGCACTTGTTCTAGTACACGAACTGTCTTTTCAGCTGTAGATAGTGGTGCATCTTTAACAATGTTTCTGGTGAAATGCACAAGATTGCTTTAGAATCATCACTTCTCACTGTTGTTTAGAATAGAATATAGTAGTGGAATGCACTTCTTAAAGTTAATAATTATCTCTAAGAATATCAGAGATTGTAGTTTCATCGAAGAGAATATTCTGCCCGGGAATGGCTTTGCGTCGTTAGAATCTACAGTCGAGCATTTTTACATTTCAGAGGTTTTAATTAATAATCATACATTTCAATTGACATCACAAACATGGGTTTACATTACTTGATACATCGGGTTCTTAGTCTAATCAAGGGCCAACAAACGTACCTCGGATCCAGACTTTTGCCTTGCCCATTGAATTTTTGGTCACACATTCTTCTCACATCCGTCCATGGAGCGAGTTCAGACAAAAGTGCGGGCTTATTAACATTTCTGATGAAATAGTAATATATGTTAATTATGCACTGGCGCGAAGGCGATCATGTGGTTTTCCTATCCAATTGTTTTCTGAGCTTGGTCTGATGAAATCTTTCTAAGAATCCACGTCATTTGGCACTTGTTCAGTTCCAGTTTTGATGTTAAGTTTTAAGTCCCAATCTCCAATTGCGTTTGTGAAGTCGATTTCTTTTAATGTTGTTTCCTCTTTTTGCGGCAGTTGTTGGTAATGAATAATGTTGGCTGCGTTATGCCACAGATGTGCAGAAACGAATGTATCGGGAGTTATTGACAAAACTAGTGATATAAGTTCATAAACAATTAGGTCGCCAAAGCCATAGATCATTGACTACAAGAAGAACAGGAAGATAGTTTTAACTGTGAGATTTGAACACATAACCGACCCTGTGGCCACGATGCTGACTAGTGCACGTACCCAGTTCCATTATGTGTACACAATTACAAGTATTATATAATGTAGCGGAGGTCAGCATGGCCGAATGGATAAGGCAGCGAGTTCAACGTCTACACCTGTCAGTTGGACTAAAATGTTGACCTCTCGTCCTTGACTTGGGGACGTAAGTTACAAGTACCTCTAAAATCAGAGTGGGCTTGCCTGATGGTAACAAGGAAAGCTAATCCACACGCTAAAATCAATCCAGTGCACTAGGTGTAGTAGTACACGTATGGACTACGCTTGAGTTCAAATCGAGGGAACGCAAAAAACAATTTAATGTAACAAAAATGATTGTTCCCAAACGTCAGTGAGAGGTAATGTAAACGTGTCTTTGTCCGCCTGTTTCTGGTGCACTTACTTTGAAGACTGCTCACCGTGAAAGAAGAGACGTCCAAATGCTTGTCTGTATTTCGTGCTCATTTTGAAATACAAGAATATATTCACGCTGGAGTTAATGTTTTCAAACAGAAGAGCAAAAGACCACAAGCTGTAATAAAGGTTGAAGTATTTGCCACTTCTGCTGAATTTTGGTTCACAAAATGTTGTTACACAAAGTAATACTGCAGGACTGTAACATATAATTAAAATAGTGGCAATCAACACGACCATGGCAACGGTAGCTCTGTCGCGGCTTGACGTGGACTCCCCATCTCCGTGATAGACTTGAACCGTCTTCCGCCAGGCATGTTTGTGTGTCAGTGTCTGTGCTAATAACGCCGTAGCCACGACAACCGCAGAAAAGGAGAAGGCTCCGAAAAGAGCGTGGATAATGAAGACAGCTCCTTCCACCATGTGGTTGTCCCCAGTGACAACTAACCCCATGAGGGATCTGTTCCTGGCTGAGTAGAACTTCCAGTCAACGAACGATGTACAGTACAACGGTAGCCCAGAGATCCAGGTCAGAAGGTAGATGGCAGAGATTATAACCGTTGTTCTCTTGACTGTAATCATCTGTTTGACATGTAAAGGAAACGCTACACAGAGATATCTCTCTATTGTTATATAAACAGTAATCAGGCAGGTGATCCGAGCAAACGCCTCGCGGGGAACACCTCCTGTGATGTACTGAACTTCAGAGAAAGCCATGGGGATACCAGAGCTATCCAGTATCTGACTCACGCAGAACGAGTACCACAATTGTAGTAAGAGACCAGAAAAGTCAGACACCGCCAAGGCGAAGAAACTAATATTGATAGTAGTGTTTAGACCTTGTCTATGAAATATAATCAGGTTAATGACATTAGTAGTCGAACCGAACAGACTGACTGCACTGCTTAAAATAACTACATTCACATAAGTTAGTATCTGACGTTGATTGTTTGTAACAAATACAGCTATGTAATCAACAGTAGTACTATTTCCTATGCTATTGACACGACCCGAAATGTTTACAAATTGCATGTCTGGCGTCAAGATACACTGTTCAAATTTCCCCTCACCGCACTAACGTTTTATAAATGCCAATACATAAACCTCGTTTGCTGCGATAAGCGGTGTGTCCGTGGATTGCCACTGTAACAGGTATCTGCCTATTTATGTGTAGAATAATAATGGTGTCCACTCTCAACAGCAGGATTAATTCATGCCGGGGTCTAATGATTGGCTATTGCCATGACCTATTTCTTGAGTGATTACAACAACAACAAAATTGTCACCACTGAACTCTTTATCATGAGACAATATATTAATTCTTCAAATAAACAAAACAAAACAAACAAACAAAAATTTCCTGGGTCAGATTTCCTACTGCACTGATTATGCCCAATCTTCTGTCTGTCCTTACCGAGTTTGATTATGTGAATTACGAGTATGATAGTGCTGAGAACAAAAATGTGATTATTAAATTGATATTGATTGTGGGAGTTCCTAGAGAAAATGTCTTTACAATAAAAACTATTACAATGATTTACGGAATTGTTGCAACAGCCGCATATGTTGTTTTCGATCGGCCGTTGTTTGTGTCAAAATTTGTCATAATTATCTCATTCCCCCATTATGTTGCTGTCATCATGTATCTCCCACTGCGTTGATTGCAATGCTCACAAAAACAATAACTAATGCACAAGATGTTCGTCAAGAGTGAATGCAATTTCTTCTGTAAGTTGAAGACAATTAAGTTACCGATTTCTGCAGCTTACTTCAATATAAGCAAATGCGTTCACATTACAAATAGTTCTAGCCACATAGTGTGGTCTCCAAACAAGGACATGTTTGTGAAGTGCAGGTGGCGGTGTGATATTTACCGCACCACTCACATGCTGCTGATTGGTCTGCCACAATATGGGGCTAGAACCATCTACTCAATACGCCTCAGGGCGAAGGAAAGAATTGTTTACTTTATTTTAACAACCACATACCGCTTTACCTTTGTTTGTAATATCGTCATCAATATGGGCCCTGCCAGCTGGCGTTCATGTCTCTCCACAGATCTCGGTCTTGGGTGTTCTGGATCAACTCTGCTGATGGTACCCCTCCATGTCACTATCTCAGTCCACCAGGCAGCATTTCTCTTGGTCTGCCTCTGCCTCTCTTCCCATTGATTTTTTCAGTTGCCATGATGTTCTCCATTGCGTCTCTTCTCACCATAGTTTAGTTAGTTTAGTTTTAGTCGATGGATCAACATCACGGCACACGGGTGCAACCCATAAGTGCTCCGTTCTCCTCCTAACTCAGAATTGAGTCTGGAGAAACTCAGCTCAGTGCACGAACTCCGTAGCACCGGCGAGGATCCTGAAATACTTTGGGTAGATTTTTAACTCGAAATTTTGCCCGGGCAGCGCCATTAGGCTACTCTTTTTCGATTTCCAACTGCCAATGGATTTTTTACGTGCGCAACAATACACACGGGCGTCCGATCTCACTACCCAGAGACCAGGGGAAATTTATTGTTAGAGGTCCACGAGAAAAAAAATCCCGGCATCGCCGGGGCTTGAACCCGGGACCTCCAGCACTTGAGGCGGACACCATACCTCGAGACCACATGACCAATGAAAGGCGTTTGTCTCTCTCTTATTGCTGTATATAATGCTTTTGTTTTATTAGCCTCTTTCGGGCAATCGTTGTTAGTTAATCTGGCATTCCAAGGTATTCGCAACATTCATCTCAATTCTTCCTAATTTCTTCATTTACCTTACATGATTCACTGCCATACAGCAAAGCAGGTGCTATACGGCATTTCAGCACACTCTGTGTTACATTCAATGCTAATGACTTATTGCATTAGCTACTTCTCATGTTCTGAAATGCTGCTTTTGCTTGCCCTATTCTGTTCTTAATCTCTCATATATTATTTTATAAACAAATGCGAATGTCTTGGTCTGCTTATAAGGTAAATGAAATTAATTATTCCATTTACATATCGAAAATAGACATTCATATCTTCTTCTTCTTCTTCAGCATTCCGAGCCATTGAGGTTCTTTGTTGCAGATACAAGCCGTCTCCATTCGTCTCTCTGGTGGACCTTCTCTTGCCAGTCGTTGATTTCAAGTGCTTGTAGATCTGTATGTATATTAATTATCCACCGTCTTCTTGGTCTACCTCGGGGTCGGGTCTACGGTCATTTATTTCTTGAGTGTAAGCGAGTTTTGTTTCCCTATTATCTTCCATTCTTTCTATATGCCCCAGCCATTGCAGCCTATTAGCCTTCATGATACCAATGATTAGCGGGGACTTAAACAGATCATAAATGTCTTTGTTGCTTCTTCTTTTCCACTCTCCACTTTGTGTATCCCTAATGGGCCCAAAGATGCGTCTTAAGACTTTGTTCTCAAAGGTTTGTAACAAGGCTTCGTCTCCTTTAGTTGTACTCCAGGTTTCAGAGCCATACAACACAACTGGTCTGATCAGTGTTTTGTAAATTGTGATCTAGGTGTTACGAGATAGCACATTTGATTTTAGCAGGTGTTGTAGTACATAGTATATCTTATTTCCAGAGTTGATTCTAGCTTGTATTTCTTCCCTTATTATGTTGGAGCAGTTGAAGATTGTACCCAGGTATTTGTATGTTTCCGTTCTTTTAATGGTCATATTATCTATGTGTATGTGGCCAGAGTTTTTGCCGTTCCTTCTCTTAAGATTACCATATACTGTATTCTGTCTTATCTTGGTTGATAACGAGCCCCATTTGTTGAGCTTTTTCCTTTAAGTGAGTCAATATTTCCACTGTCTTTTGTCCATTTTCGCCTATAATATCTATATCCTCTGCGTAACCAAGCAGTTTGGATGTTCCTCCAATAGCACATTCCTCCTTTACCTTCCTTACAACTTTCTCTAGAGCCAGATTGAAAGACATTCATATCGGAATTTAAAAAAAATAATATTTTTGAATGGCCAGACTGTAAATTGCTTCATTGATCCAGGAGCTAGGGTTAACATTAGAATGGTTTTACAAGAAAAACTGAAAGACACATGATAGCTTTGAATAGTTCTACAGAGAGCTTTCCTCTGTCCATTGTTTAAAGCAATGTTCACGTTAGATTGTATTTAGTCTAGATCACGGGTGGGTGTCAAAGACTCAGGGAAGACCACCCTGGATGAGTGGTCTACCTCAAGTAGAATAGAGGTAACCCAGTGCCCCTAAATGAGGGCAGGGTAGGTGTAGGTGGTAAATAGGAAGGGGAACTATCAAACAGTTCTCTCATGAGACACGGAGGTGTCAACCAGAGAGTAAGCACTCTGGTCACGGCGTAATCACGCCAGCGTGACAGATACAGAGAACTAGACTCAAGAGAGACCACTACTCCAAGCGTGCTGAATGATGCAGCACGCAAAAGCCGAAGTACGCACAAGGTCACTCCGCGTACCGTGTAGTCAGCACGCGGAGAATTCCTCAGACAGGGGACAGACTTCGTAGTGAACGTATCGCTTAGCGTCGATGCGTATTCTTTAGCCTAGTAGATAGAATTAGCAATAGGGTTAGGAACGACTAGTGATAGGCAATTCTGTGGTGTATTCATGTGTGATTTATTAGCGACCGCTTTGTGCATTGTTGTAATGTAAAGAGCCTGTGGCAATAAAATGTATAATCAATACCTCTCGTACGACTGACAAATCTTTTTGTGTGGTGCGAGAGAAGTTATCCCGTAATGCCTGAAGCATCGCTTGCTGACAGGCTAGGATAAAAGTGGTGTCAGAAGTGTAGCTTGGACAATTGTTCAAGCTAAAACACTCACCCACGGCTCTAGAATAGTATTACTGTCAGTTAATCACAGGGTTTAATTTATGTTAGTGAACAGTGGCGTGTGCAGACTACAACAAAATGCGAGCTGTGCCCATCGTGACCGATTAATGTTTATTTATGCTTATTAATATATTTTGTGCTTATGAACATGTTTTCTTCTGATTTGTAAGTATTATTATTATTGTTTTGTATCATTTATTTCTATAATTACTGATTTATTTATGAATATTTGTCAAGAATGATTTACGGCGGAGCAATACACAAGAATGAGCCGGCGACAATATTGATTTTTCCAAGCTAAAAATAGCGCTGCGCCGATGACGTATCGCGACTGACAAATAGCTGCCCTACGCCATTTGCATTCAGCGAAGGATTGTTTACAAATCGCCAAGCGCCTGCTCGCCTAAATCTGTGGCTTATATTAAATAATATTTGATTATACGAGCTATTTATTACATATATTTATTTATTTGAACATTATTATTACTTTTATATATATTTCAAAGCATTTATTTATTTATTTGAAGATTGTTTCTATTTGTTACCGTCACGATGGCACTACTTTTGCTATGCAAATAAGACTCGGTCTGCACATCACTCCCATAGATTAAACAGCATAGTTAGAGAAGGCAGAAGACGTTTAGAACGAAGACAGGACATTGACATTTATTATTAATTATATCACATTGTATTGTCCGGGGGCATGTGATTGTACCAAATTGTCTAAAGTCATATGTCGTTTACAAATGGTTAATTGTTGATGCTCTTGTAAACCAGATGTAACAAGAGCTGTTTATGAGAATAACTCAAGCTGTTTGTCGAAGTACCGAACGATTGGACCTGAGGTGCCGAACGATTGTACCTGATTTTCTGGAATGTTAAGATGAGTATACCCAAACTATTTTGAATGCAATATGATTAATAATGCATCTCTTTTTCAGGGTGTGATCTATTAGTACATTTTTGTGACCTATTTTACAAGGTGTAATCTAAGTGTATAATTTTTGTACACAAGGAGTTAAAAACTTAACATATCTAATAAACCAAAGTAAATATTTAACTACCTGTCTACTCTAGCTAAGTACCCAACAACATGGCAACTTTAGCTGATTTCATAAAAGCAGGCAAAGAATTAGAATACACAGGAAAGGAATTAGAGCAATATGCAGATCAAAAATTTAAAGAAGCAAAAGATGCTGAGAGAGATGAACGTGCACGAGAAAGACAACATCAGAAGGAGATTGGAGAACAAGAAAGACAACACCAAAAGGAGATTGTAGAACTAGCTGAAATAACTAAACAGAAACAGTTATATCAAGACAAAGAAATAAAACAAACACAGTTAGAACAAGATAAGGAGATTAAGCAAAGGCAATTAGAACAAGATAAGGAGATTAAGCAAAAGCAATTAGAACAAGATAAGGAAATTAAACAGAAGGAATTAGAAATTAAACAAAAAGAATTAGAAGTAAAACAAAGAGAGATAGATGAAATGGCAAGAATGAAAGAAAAACAAATACAGATTGAATCAGAGACACAATTAAAGATGAAAGGTATGGAAGTAGACTCACACTTAGATATTTCCACTACAAAACTAAAGAGTCAGCAAGAAGAGAATAAATTTAATAAATACAAAAATATTATTAAGCCATTCTGTAAAGAAGATTCCATATCAGCTTGGACAGAAAATGTCGAATATCAGCTGAAATACCATCAAGTACCAATCGATATGTGGGCCTTGATTTCCATGAAGAACCTCAGTGGGGAGCCCCTTAAAGTTATAGAATCTATACCAACTGATCTTAGATCTAACTATCAGTACATCCACGATAGGATAATGCAACATTTCTTACTTGATGCCCCTGGGTATCAAGTGCAATTTTCGAATTTAAAACCAAAACCAAGTGAGACTTTCATCGATTATGTCTCGAATGTCCAAAGCGTACTAAATAGATGGCTTAGTGCAGCAAATATAGGAAAGGACTTTGAAAAACTTAAAAATTTAATAGCCATGGATAAAGTCATATCCACAATACCATCTCCTTTCGCTAAATTCCTGCAGCAGTCAGACATAGAAACCATAGAACAATTTGAGAAGAAAGGATCAGCATATTTTTCCTCAAATAGGGATATTTTTAAAACATCTAATATCGACTCTGAAATAGTCTCTTTTGTTAAGGACCAACCTAAAAGCTATCGTAGCAGTAAAAAACCATTTCAGAGAGTCGACAAGAAAGATCAAAAATTGTCAAAATGTGTATATTGCCAACTTTTTCATGATACTTATTCTATGTGTGATAAATCACCAAACTATCCGACACATCTTGAGATGGTCATTAAGAAACAACAAAACAAGAGAACTGCATACAGGCGTGCAGTCAAATGCTTCTTCTGTTCTAGCTACGGCCATTATTCCAATAAGTGCCTGGGCCGCCAAAGAATGAAGGCCAACAATGCAATTTTGATTGATACATCTTCTGATAGTGGGAGTGAGACTGAGTGTGAGGTCGAGAATGAATTACCTTTTAACCAATCTGAAGATGTTTGTTGTGTAAACGATAGATTAAGCTTTGACAGTTGTGAACGATGTCACCAATTCCATGCAGACGGAAAATTAGAATGTGGACATACAGTACCATTCTCCACTGAGAGTGTAAATGCAGCATTAGCCTCCAGAGGCAATTTGGTGTTCCACAATGCATTGGTCAACGAAATACCATGCCAATGTTTGCTGGATAGTGGGAGCACTCTTATAGGTCTTAGAAAGGAACTGGTGAATCCAAATGATTATACAGGTGACTCAGTCAAATGCCGAACTTTTTCGGGTAATATTGAAATTTACCCTTTGGCAAGAGCCAGTATTAACACTCCTTTCCTTTCCGGTACCTTTACATGTGCCATTTTAGACAACCCTTGTACTGATTTAATTTTGGGATGCTTACCCCAATTAAAACATTGCACTAACGAAGAAATAGCTGCATGGGAAAACTTAAATGCAGCTAATGCAACAACCAGAGCAGATACTATTAAACATCAAGACACACTACAGGATGAAAGACTACTGTTGCTATCACCAACTAGCACGGATGATACTACCAGGCAAAAGTTCATAGACCAGCAAAAAGCTGATCCTAGTGTGGCTCCATATCTAAAGCTCTTAAAAGAAAAAGCAAAATAACAAAAAACGCATCATGGTTCTTTAGACTTTGTCACCGCCTCACCGATAGATAGATTAGTTAGAGGGCTACAACTCCAGCCCAAGGGAGAGAACAGAGCCCGAGTAATCTAGAGCCTTCTAGAAGGACTGGCCAATAAGTCCAGGGTTCCGTGGACACTGATGTGGCCCGCCTATTGCGGGGTCCACGAGGAACTCGGACAGAGTTACCACCCGTGTCGGAATGGGACACGTGTGGACCGGCAGAGGACAGACGGACTTGAGAGAGGCAACAGGGCCTGCCTTTGAGGGACTCTATAGATATCAATAGATATATAGACATAGGCTAGATAGTTTGCTAGACTGTTAAATGATACTTATGTGTTTGATGTTCACTATTTGTGATATGTAATATAGCGCGGGTCTGTTTACCCACTGCGCCAACACATACTGTATATGTAAATACAATAAATATTCGATCTCATAACGAACAGATTTATTGTTGCCTGTATGAACCCAAGCTTAGTTACCTAGATATGAGCAAGACTATGACAGGCTTTTTGGGGGCTAGTTTTCCGGTTTTGGCATAAAATGTTTTGTGAAAATTCTATTAATTGCCATGTAAAATTACTTAATTGATCATATCACATTGAGTTGTTTAAACCAAAAGAATTGTTAACTTACAAGTTTACAAAAATTAGTAGCTATCTAGCAATAAAGTAGGATTAATCTGAGTCCCTCAGCAGTATCTCAGCAGTGCCTAAGCAGTGTGCCTCATTATTGTGATTTGTACACTATTTTTGACATGACTGTGACATTTTTTGACTGTGACTAATGTTTTCTCACTCTACGAGCAGATTGTTCCGCTAATAGTGCCGCGTGCAACCTATGTAACCTTTACAACAGTGGCGAGATTACAAGACAAGCTTTCTGGGACAACATCGGCGAGTTCTCTAATTGAAAGCTAAGTTTCATGTCATACCCATTGTAACTCTAAGCTGTACTTCTCATCTTTCATCAATGTATTATGTTGTTTCATATTGATTTGGTTGCATATTCATGACCTTGTCACCAACATAACCTTGCATTTTGATTTACACATTAATAAGTAAGGGAGTTAACCAAATTTTCGACTACACTACATTTTTTCTAAGGGATTTAACTTTAGAAATATTACAAACAAGTGAAACACAAAATGTATACCTTAGATAAATGCATTGAGCAAGGAATAAAGCTAGGTTATAAAGAAGAGAAATTGTCAGAATGGGCACAGAAAACGCACGCAGAAAACATTGCCCGTGAAGAAAGAGCGATAGAACGAGAGGAAAAGAAATCGCAGATGGAGGCCGAAGAAAAGAAACTGCAGATGCAGGCAGAGGAAAAGAAAATGCAGATGCAGATGGAGGCAGAAGAAAAGAAAATGCAGATGCAGGCTCAGGAAAAACAGCTGGAGCTCGAGGCGGCGGCCAAACAGGCCCAATTAAATGCCGAAACACAAATAAAATTAAAACAGATGGAGCTTGAGTCTAACGCAGAAATATCTATAAATAAGCTAAGAAGCAAAGAGGAAGAACAAAAATATAATAAGTATAAAGGCCTCGTGAAAGCGTTCTGCTCAGGAGATTCCATCAGCGCCTACTTAGAAAATTTCGAGTGTCTCATGGCCTACCATAAGATCATTAAATCAGATTGGGCATTTATTCTAATGAGGAACTTAGCTCTTGAACCACTAAAAGTAATAGAGACAGTACCACAGGAGATGCGAAAAGACTATGATTACTTAAAACAACGCATTCTCCAACATTTTTCTTTAGATACTGCAGGTTACCAACAACAATTTGCCAAATTATCACCACAACCAAACCAAACCTTTATAGATTATGTCAGTACAGTTCAAGACGTATGCACAAAATGGATCAACTCAGCTAAAACCAACAATAGCCATGACAAACTTAAAGAGCTTATTATTATAGACAAAATAGTTAGCACTATCCCCACACCTTTTGCCAAGTTCTTAAAACAAATGGATTGCAAAAGTATTCAGGAAATAGAGGCCAAGGGGAATGCATTTTTCACAGCGAATAGGGATATTTTTCAGCTGAACATAAGTCACAACGATACAGCAGCTGCAGTAGTGAACACCAAATACTCCAAACAAACAGAGAGTAAATTCAAACCTCGCTCCAATGTCAGTAAACTTGTTAAATGCCAATATTGCGGTTTTAATCACGACAGTTACGGGATGTGTGACAAAGCACCCACCTACCCTCACCACCTCAAAATGATGGTGGAGAAAAAAAAAGCTAAACGCAGTGCTTACCACAGAGCGGTTAAATGTTATTTTTGCAATAGCTGGGGCCATTTTAGTCGCAATTGTGAAGGCCGTAAATTATTAAAACAGGCCAATGCTGCATTAGTAGAAACGTCGTCTGACGAAGATCTCGAATCACTGAATGAATGTGATAATCTACACGACAATGAAAGCGAGCTTGGGAATGCTGTACACATTATAAACACCATTACAGACAGTAAGTGCAACACCTGTACGAAGTTCCAACTAGACACAACACTACATTGTGGCCACACGATCCCTATTTCAAATGAAACAGCCAACGCGGCTTTGTCATCTACAGGCAAGCTAGTTTTTTTTTACAGGGTTTGTTAACAACAAAAAGTGCACATTAATTCGTGATTCCGGCGCAACTCTCTGTGGGGTCAAGAAAACATTAGTAGACACTAAAGACTACACGAACAAACATGTGACTTGTCGCACATTCTCAGGTACGATAGAGAGATACCCCCTTGCTCTGGTCGAAATTCGAACACCGTTCATATCTGGTCAAGTGTTGTGCGCTATCCTTGACAATCCAGTCGCAGATATTATTCTTGGCAATTTACCCAACATACATCCATGCTCTGAAAAGGAAATCAAAGAGTGGGAGCAAAAACACGGTATCCACCACAAAAACAGCGACACTAAGAAGAAACACCATTCTTGCTTGTCTCATTCTGCCAAAATACCAAGGGAGACAACCACTGAGGTAATTCAAAAAGAATTCACCGAGGTGTACAATGCAGGGGCGGTCGAATCTATGATCGATACGACCGAATTAAAACCTCGAATTGAGGATGCTACCAAGCTACCAAGTATCAAACCTGTAAATGTGCAGCAAAACACACAACACACAAACGCAATCACACGACAGACAACCCATAAAACCAACACTGACCAACTACAGGAATCATTAGAAATAATAGCGCCAAACTCAACTAACATCAATTTTGGAAATGAACAGAAAAATGACCCTACACTTGCACCATACTTTAAGTTAGTAGGCCTTAAACCAAAATTAACAAAGAACGCATCGTGGACATTTAGGCTACAGAACAACATCTTAACTAGATTTTACACAACAAAGCAGACCACGATACAGCAAATACTGTTACCACAAGCACATCGAAACAAAGTTCTAAAAATAGCTCATGACTCCCCTTTTGGAGGTCATATGACATACGAAATGACCAGGGCTATTGTCCTGACCCAGTTTTATTGGCCAAAGTTCGACCAACACATTAAAACCTTTTGTACATCTTGTGTTATATGTCAGAAAATGGTCAACAAGGGGAATAACCCTACTGCATTCTCTTTAAATGGAAACTTGAAATTATCCCATATAAATATGTTGAATCCATATTATGTTAGACAGGACAATGATGCAAATGAACTGACTCAACGAACTGATGACGGAGACGAAACGACAAATTCCCAACGAAATGACACCTCGACAAACGAAGCATCGTTAACGACACACTCTTACGACGACGAAAACGACGAAGACATATGGACATTACCGACAATCTGTGATATCGACAACGACGACAAATTTGACGACATATTGACAACGATTGATCTCAACGACGACGACAATGACATTGAAGACAATTTACAAACAGTAGCATCTGTGATAAATCAGACAGACGTGGACAACACTGATATCCCTGTACCAATCATGACTGACGACGGAAGTATAAATGACATACATATCTCTGACACTTTGACACAACAACAGCGACAAGACATTTTGACTATCCTGGACGAGTATAAATCTATCTTTTCTAATAAACCTGGACGCACTGATAAAATAACACATTCAATCGTGCTGACAGATCTGAGACCGGTCAAATGTAGACCATATTCTATTCCTCTCCATTACAGATCTAATTTAGATAAAGAAATTTTAGATTTAGAGAAAAATGGCATTATTCAAAAATCGATGTCTCAATATTCATCACCGATTGTTCTGGTGAAAAAAAAGGACCAGACAATTCGCTTGTGCATCGACTATAGAGTATTAAATACAAGAACAACAACGGATGCAGAGCCAATGAACAGCTGTGAAGATCTTATCTTAAATATGGCTCAATCATCCTTATTTTCCAAGACCGATTTAGCGAAAGGATATTGGCAAGTTCCACTACACCCTTCTTGTAGACATATAACAGCATTCGCAACACCTCTCGGCTTGTACGAATGGCTATATCTTCCGTTTGGGCTCAAGAACGCACCGGCCACATTTGTGAGACTAACAAGATTGTTATTACACGGAATGAAAGATGTAGTAGCCTATATTGATGATATATGCGTCCATTCTTCTGATATGACTTCTCATCTACTTACCCTCAAACAAGTCTTCAACCAAATCTCTCTTTTTGGACTTACTATCAAACCTTCCAAGGTTGAAATAGGTTATACACAAATAGACTTCCTTGGTCACAGAATTTCTGAAGGCAAATTGTTGACAGATGATAAAATTGTTTCTAAGATCCTTAATCTAGAAGTGCCTACCACCAAGAAACAGATCAGAAGTTTACTTGGCCTTATCAACTATTATTCTAAATTCATTCCACATTGGGCAGAACTAACCTCAATCTTTTCTGATATGTTAACTAAAAATCATCCATCAAAAATTTGTAAAAGTACCAGCTTAGATGATGCAATGTGTAGATTGAAACATATTTTTTCTAATCCACCAGTCTTACGATTACCCAACATAAATTTACCCTTTATTTTGACCACAGATGCGAGCGCTATCGCAATAGGAGGATGCTTGATGCAGGAAGTGGATGGCATAAGACACCCAATTCTCTATGTGAGCCGCAAACTAAAGAAGGCTGAGACTCGGTATGCCACAGTTGAATTAGAGTGTTTGAGCCTAGTGTTTTGTATATTGAGATTATCGAAGTTCCTCTTAGGGAGTCACTTTGTGGTCCTCACTGACAGTTCGCCATTATTGGTCCTTAACCAGGTGCGCCTAAAAACCATCGGCTACAAAGATGGCGTCTTCTACTTCAAGATTTCGACTTCGAAATCCGCCACATCAGAGGCGCTGACAACATTATGGCTGACCTTTTATCACGGCAAATAAATGCGCCAGTAGAATGACTCTGATCACATCGACCATTAGCCATACTATAAACTGTGATACTTTTAGTCGGTTGCATATTACAGTGGAACTCTACACCTGCTAGAGTACTCTCAGTGATTAGTTTAATTACGACACCCAATAACATGATACGTTACTTTGAGAGCTATACCATCAAGTGCCTAAGCGCTAGAACGATTCCAGCAAGAAACAGTAACTGTGTTTGTGTCAACCAATAAGATCAACCAGCGAACTAACTCCGAATTCTGTAAGAACTCGTTATATGGGACATTAAGAACATTCCATACTTGCTGTTACTACGTAACTTTACAAACAGCCGAAACAGAACGACATCGACTACAACACTCAAGAGACAGCCATACTAGCTTTACCATTCATGGCATAACACGCTAGCAACAGGAGGACAACGCGCACATCATCGTTGGATTTAATTAATTAATTAGTTTAGGATTAAATATGTATTATATTTCCATTATTGATGTATATAAATTGTATTAACCTGTAATTTGTACATATTCGACATTAATATTACAGGCGGTACCATTCCTAGGCTAAAGAACCGTCCTATACAATTGTCTCTGTTTAAATTATAACCCATTTTTGAGTCATCGTACAAGAAGTACGTATTTTCTTAAAGGGCAAATATCGCCTAGCCCATTTTTTCTAAGGGCAATAATACTTACCTCATCTTTAATTATATATTTTAACCAAATACTATTTTTAATGAAAATTGAGTGAATGACTGTGTGAATGGATTAAATGAGAGAACGATACACTTGGCGGACAAATTGTACGCAAACCGTATTTATTTTAATTTGTCTGCGTCTTTCATGTAAATTGCATGACTTGTCGAATTTGTGAATACATGTGTAGTACTTAGTTTAATAGTGAGTTAATATACTTAGTTTAGCAGTTAGGATACATCTAAGCACCACTACTTGGAATGCCTGATCATGTATTGCACACAGTGCAGTAGTTCATGATTGAGGTTATCCCAACTCGTGACGCTTGGAAATACGCCACACATTCAGCACACACAGTACACAAACCTTAAAACTCAACACTATCAAGTTAAAATACAGTCACTTTATTAGAAACATCAACTTATTAGTCAAGCACACTAACAAGCCAACAGGGACACTTGTAGTATGAGGGGGATAAAATAACAAGGTAACTACATATTTTGCATTAGATAACATACGAGAGTAAAAGTGTATTGAAATGCACACACAAATCAAGATTTGAAGGTGTACTTAATTAGCCAGGACTTCGGTCTTGTTAACTCTCTTAACAGAGGTTATTTGTCTGGGTACCAGTTGGGTACAATTGAGAAGGGCGGGTTGTAAATACAACTACTTAAACGTCACGTAACTTCGGTCTGATAAGCATTATTAAGGACACAGGAGACAGAGTGATCTCTTTACCAAATCAGAGAAGTGGTGTATGGGAGAATACATGAGTTTTAATGCCAGTATATAGGTTACCAGGTTACTGTCCACCAATCTACAAACACCAACTTTATGTGATTCGGTGACAGAATTAGAATACATCTAATTACCCAATAACAAGCCATATTAGGGGGGAGGGGGGAATCCTGTCACCGCCTCACCGATAGATAGATTAGTTAGAGGGCTACAACTCCAGCCCAAGGGAGAGAACAGAGCCCGAGTAATCTAGAGCCTTCTAGAAGGACTGGCCAATAAGTCCAGGGTTCCGTGGACACTGATGTGGCCCGCCTATTGCGGGGTCCACGAGGAACTCGGACAGAGTTACCACCCGTGTCGGAATGGGACACGTGTGGACCGGCAGAGGACAGACGGACTTGAGAGAGGCAACAGGGCCTGCCTTTGAGGGACTCTATAGATATCAATAGATATATAGACATAGGCTAGATAGTTTGCTAGACTGTTAAATGATACTTATGTGTTTGATGTTCACTATTTGTGATATGTAATATAGCGCGGGTCTGTTTACCCACTGCGCCAACACATACTGTATATGTAAATACAATAAATATTCGATCTCATAACGAACAGATTTATTGTTGCCTGTATGAACCCAAGCTTAGTTACCTAGATATGAGCAAGACTATGACAGACTTAATAATGGTATTCTGACTCGTTATTATACAACTGGTAACCATGAGATTCAGCAAACGGTGTTACCTGTAAAACACCGCCAAACTGTGCTGAAGATTGCACACGAGTCACCGTTTGCTGGTCACCTTGCATACGACAAAACTAGGGCCAGAATTCAGGCTCACTTTTATTGGCCAGGTTTTTGTAATGACATAAAAGTATTTTGTCGTTCATGTAATGTCTGTCAACAACTAGTACGTAAGGGTAAACATCCTACAGCTGAAGTACAACCTTCAACACTGGCCTCTAGGCCATTTGAGAGTGTGGCGGTCGATATTGTTGGACCCCTAAACCAGGTGTCCAGCAAAGGAAATCGCTTCATCCTAACGATGGTAGACCTATGTTCAAGGTGGGTTGAGGCAGTAGCTTTGAAATACATCACCTCCAAAGACGTTGCCAATGTATTCCTACATTTGTTCTCACGATTCGGATTTCCACGTACCATCTTATCCGACCGTGGAACCCAGTTCATATCGGCTGCAACGCAAGCCCTTACAAAAATGTTAGGGATTAAACAGCATTTTACAACAGCTTATCATCCAGCCAGCAATGGAATAGTAGAAAAAATTAACGGAGACCTAAAGCATATGCTGGCTAAGGTGACAGCAGAAAACCCAGCTGACTGGGATACACTGTTACCAACAGTGCTGTTCGCCTATCGGGAGATTCCCCATTCAAGCACGGGTTTCTCACCGTTTGAATTAGTATACGGGGCTAACCCACGTGGACCCCTAACAATTTACCATCAGTTAGTAACTAATTCGATTGAAATTCCAACCCCAAAGACACCTTATGAGATGGTAACAGAAACACGAGATAAGATTATGAAATCGTGTATTATAGCCAAGGCAGCTTTGGAGAGGAAGGGTCAAATCTACCGCCAATACGCAAATAAAGGTGCGAGAACTATTAATCTTGAACCAGATCAAGACATACTGCTTTTACTTCCAGACAAACGGAATTTATTATTGACCTCATGGCAAGGGCCATTCAAAGTGGTACGAAAAATTTCAGATGTCGATTATGAAATATCAATAAACGGACACTTAAAGATATTTCATATCAACATGTTGAAACCCTATTTTTCACGACAAGAGACAGAATTAGAGACAGACGAACACAATGCACCCACACCTATGGATGAGACGACGGACATACACAACGCAACTACACTAGTTAGCGAGACTGGCAAAGCCGACGATATGCATACACTTAGTGAGCATACAGAAAACGCACTTAGCACCACCACCGTACTGAATCAGGTAGACGACGACGGGATGGAACTACCTGTTCCAATTGTAGACAAGACTGCGACATTAGATTCTATACGGTTAGAACAGGGACTAACAGACGAGCAACGACGACAGACAATAGAATTAATAACAGAGTATAAGGACATATTTTCCGACATTCCAGGTAGGACGGACAGGATCGAGCACTCCATCCTTCTTTCGGACTCTAAGCCTATCAAATGCAGGCCGTACTCTATCCCACTTAGCTATAGAGAAAGTCTAAATAAGGAAATTCTTAATTTAGAAGCTAGTGGAATCATTCAAAAATCTACATCTGAGTACTCCTTTCCAATCGTCTTGGTCAAGAAAAAAGACTCCACAATTCGTCTCTGTGTGGAATATAGAAAACTCAACAATGTCACTAAGATCGACGCAGAACCAATTCCTTCCTGCGAAGATCTTATTCTTGATATGTCCACCTCCAAAATCTTCTCTAAATTAGATCTTACTAAGGGATATTGGCAGGTCCCTATGCATACTCAATCCATCCATCTTACGGCATTCTCAACACCTTTAGGTCTTTACGAGTTGCGGTTTCTTCCTTTCGGACTTCGTAACGCTCCTGCCACTTTCGTACGCTTAACTAGAGATTTACTACATGGAGTGACGAATACGGTGACATATATAGATGATATTTGTGTCCATACAGATGACTGGACAACACACTTACTGAAACTCAGACATGTCTTCGATAGGTTGCGACTCTTCGGTCTCACAGTCAAACCGAGCAAAGTTGAATTGGGCCTACAAGAAATTGATTTTTTAGGTCATGTCATTTCACATGGACAACTAAAAACTGACAATAGAATTATTACTAAAATTATGAACCTGACCATGCCTACAACAAAAATGCAGGTCAGGAGCCTTTTGGGTTTAGTAAATTATAATAGTAAGTTCATACCGAACTTAGCTGAAATTACAAGTGTATTTTCAAATGTTTTAAAAGCATCAGTAAAATTAGATGTCAAAGATGCATTATTAATTTCTGCATTGTCAAAATTGAAAATCCTATTTAGTAATGTACCAATCCTCCGTTTGCCTAATCCTAGGCTCGTTTATTATCAGAGGAAAGATGCCAGCAGGAATTCCATCGATGCAGTACTAGGCCAGTTTTATGATGGCATCTTCAATCCCATTTGCTACGTGAGCCGCAAGATCACACCTGCTGAGTCCAGATATTCCATATCAGAGTTGGAAGCCCTAAGCGTCATCTATTCGGTGACGAAGTTGCATCGATTTCTAGCGGGTAATCACTTCGTAGTCCAGACCGATAATTCCCCTATCACGGTCATACAAAGTGGGGTGCATCGCAACGACCGCATCTACAGGTGGTCATTAATATTACAGAATTATACTTTTAGTATAGAGCATATTAAGGGTAGGGATAACATTCTGGCTGATACCCTTAGTCGACCATCTGAGGTAGAAATACCTGATATTCCACATGAAAAGGTAGTATAAGAAATGTTAATTTAATACACTTAAAATATCCTGTGTAAAATATCCTATATATTACATAGACATCATGATCAGGACTGTGTGCTAAGAACTGTGAACTACCATGTGTCCGTAGTCAGCAGAATAAGAACTGTGCTCCAAAAACAAGTTGATCACCGTGTGTACAGAGACAGCTCGTTACTTACTATGCTCCATTTTGTGTTCCGGTGAATCACCTGTGTTAATGTGGAAGAACAGTGTCAGAACAATGCATAAAGAACAGACACGAATATACTCGTCTACGACACCTGCGGACTCTACGAGTGGAAGAAGACCCATAAGACACTAGTATGACTGTGTAGTGTATTTAAGATACCCAGGACAAGTGTGTATATATAAACTAGGCCAACGAAAGCAATTTCTGTACGTTATGGCAACCACTAACCTGAGGTAAATAAATACCATGTATATATATTTAGTTATTGTGATATGTATTATAACGTTTTTAATATAGTGATAAATTATAGGTAGATTGGTTACGTTAATATAGATTTAGATTAGAGTTAGGGAATATAATAGATTTTTTTCTGTAGCTTAGATAAATCATTAATTTACCCACTTACTTAGCATAAAAGTAGATTAGGATAGAACTTTAAATTTAATAATAGCTAATTAAAGACTAGGATTAAAAGTTTAGATAGCAACAGTACCATTTAGTTTAGATAGGAACAGCACCATTTAGGTTAGATAGCAACAACACCATTTAGTTTAAGATAGGAACAGTACCATGTAATGCATTTCATTTTACTTGATTTCATTCCATCTTGATGAATACTTTACCAACCTCATCATTTAGAATTAAAATTAGTTTATACCGTATAGGATAAAAGGATTATACATTTAACATACATCATTTACACCAGGTATAGTAAAAATATCAATCATAATTTTTTTTCTCATTTAAACATTAAAACATTATAATTTTGTTACACTTCACATTTCCCATTTCACAAAGGTACATAACTCATCTCACATCATTTTCATTTTTTTAGATAGGTAGATTACTTCCCTTAAATTATATTCATTTTGTACAACAAATTAGGATATATATAGTTATAGAAGTAGTATTATTATTTAAGTAGAATATAGTGTTTAATAATATCAGGGTACAAACTATCAACCCTATTTCATCCATGTAAATATTTTGTAAATACATGACTCGTGCAGTAAGTTACGCACAGTCATTAAGCTCAACTCTTTTCAAACTGAGCCAAATTTGTACAGTGTCACTTCAAGGTTTTTAAAATATTAGAATGAAAGATGTATGACAAAAATGTGAAAGTGAGAGAATAGGAGAATGAAAGATGTGTGACAGAAGTGTGAAAGTGAGAGAAAATGGAAAATATACAAGAGAGAGTGAGGACGACTAGCGGATTTTTTCTGCCGCTCAACGCGATTTTTTAATATTTGTCGGCGTCAAGCGTTTGCTTTCAATGTTGAAATGTGCCGTCTTGAATGTGTTATATGTAGTTTAGTGTAGACCTTAGGAAAAGTATTTTAAGTCTCATAAGACGGAAACGTAGTCACGAATTAGTGTTATACACTTGTTTGTGGCCAAATTTAACCGAATTATGGCACTTGAAAACTATCTTACTTACATATTATAGACAGACACACATGTTAGAAGGTAAAGTATATTATTAGTTAGATCCAAACACGCAAACAACCAGGAAAACAAACATATAAATAACATACATTTTTTAAAAACAAAGGGAGATAACTCCGGGTCAGGGGACACAATAGACAACGAAACACTAACTTAACAGTGGAAGATAACTTTACACGCGGAAGCGAGATAGGTAAAGCCTGTCGCACACAACTTGTGCAAGGGTTGTTTAATATTATATGGGGGACATGAAGCAATTCATGTGTTGACCCTAAGAAAGTCAACTTTGTATGGGTAGTGAGTTAATTTGCTATTTGAGGGCAGGTCTTATAAGACAATGGTCCGGTTCAGACAAACCTCTAATTAATATAATATTGCGATTGAGAAGAGGGCTCACGCCAACCAGACAAGTTTGTGGCGATCACCAGTAGCCAAGTAAAGTGAGACTACATTGTGACAATGGTCAGTAGAAGTCTATTGAGTTACCCAGAACCAAGTTAGTCTTTGACAAAAATTAGATACACTAATTTTTTTTTTTTTAAGAAACCTCTTGCGTCACAACCATGAGTCAAAGTTTGTAACGCAACACAGAAGGGGAGGGTGTGTGTCAAAGACTCAGGGAAGACCACCCTGAATGAGTGGTCTACCTCAAGTAGAATAGAGGTAACCCAGTGCCCCTACATGAGGGCAGGGTAGGTGTAGGTGGTAAATAGGAAGGGGAACTATCAAACAGTTCTCTCATGAGACACGGAGGTGTCAACCAGAGAGTAAGCACTCTGGTCACGGCGTAATCACGCCAGCGTGACAGATACAGAGAACTAGACTCAAGAGAGACCACTACTCCAAACGTGCTGAATGATGCAGCACGCAAAAGCCGAAGTACGCACAAGGTCACTCCGCGTACCGTGTAGTCAGCACGCGGAGAATTCCTCAGACAGGGGACAGACTTCGTAGTGAACGCATCGCTTAGCGTCGATGCGTATTCTTTAGCCTAGTAGATAGAATTAGCAATAGGGTTAGGAACGACTAGTGATAGGCAATTCTGTGGTGTATTCATGTGTGATTTATTAGCGACCGCTTTGTGCATTGTTGTAATGTAAAGAGCCTGTGGCAATAAAATGTATAATCAATACCTCTCGTAAAACTGACAAATCTTTTTGTGTGGTGCGAGAGAAGTTATCCCGTAATGCCTGAAGCATCGCTTGCTGACAGTGGGCAATCTACGGCCCGCGGGCCGCATGCGGCCCGCCAACTGATTTTATGCGGACCGCGAGGGCATTTAGGAATAAACATTTTTACTTCGTTTTAAAATAATTTTGTTGAATTTTAAAGAATTTCATGTACCGTTATGATTGTTTTAACATTTTTGATAAAATTTCTCTCTAATTATCTATTTTTTGTAAACAGTCCTTGGCCTTCGTAATGTAATGCTTCTTCTTTTTCTTTCGTTCGCCTTAAATGTGTCTATAACTGCAATGTTGCCTCTTGTATGAATTTAACTGTCATTTTTAGTTCACTCAGTAGTCCATAGAGT
This sequence comes from Cepaea hortensis, assembly GCA_963921405.1. Lineage (NCBI taxonomy): Eukaryota > Metazoa > Mollusca > Gastropoda > Stylommatophora > Helicidae > Cepaea > Cepaea hortensis. The sequence continues at coordinate 32,833,140 of OY992883.1, read as the reverse complement.
TTATCTTCGACTGTGGTCTCTCTAGGCCAGAAGGTTTGCCTAGACATGGTGTACTTTGGGCAGTCTTTGAGTATGTGCTCTGCTTGTCTGCGACGATAATCCACATGTGCACATGGCTGATTCACCTATCTTGAATCTTGTATACATGTGGTTGCGTAATCTATTGTGTCCTGTTCTGAGGAGCAGAATAATGACTTGTTCTGGTCTGTCCATAACGTTGTAGTCGTCTTGAGCAGGTTTTGGTGGCCTTCTGACTGATTTGATCATTCTTTTCTTTTGGTGGTATGTAACGGGCAGATCAGGCTGTTCTTCTTTTGCTCCTTCCTTAGCCAATCGATCAGTTCTGTCGTTTCCGGGTACACCACAGTGGGATTGTATCCACTATATGGTGACCTTATGCTGGCTGCTATTTTCAGAAAGTAGTGTCCTTAGTACTGGCAATTTCCAAGACATCATTTCTGTTTTCGTTGAGGTGAGTTGCTTGCAAGCAGCATACGCTTACCTGTTCTTGGTCCAAGATGTTTTCTAGTTCTATTGTTTTGTTGCTGAATACCTCCGCAATCCAGTGCATTAGTTTTAGTTTTTGTTTGGTATGGCCAGACGATCTATTCTCATGTCCCCTGGCTTCACAGGACATCTGAGAAGGACCTCCATTAGCTGTGGTTGGACCCTTTCGAGGCATATGGCCTGGCACTGCACCTGCCTGGGGGTCCAAAGCAGGGCAAGCACCGTAACATTTAGCAGTAGCCAACATATTTCATTACGCGTGATTGGTGGCATCCTGATTTCTGTGGTGCGCCTCCTGGCTGGTTGCCTCCGTATTCAGCACCTTTAATTTGCTAGAGCAGACTGTGGTCTTACTCGAGTATAGGTGTGTAGGCACGCACACACATTTTTGCGCATGCATGTTCGCGCATACACATCTAGAGCATTCTGGATATTTCTTGGCGCCAGTGACTCGTCGTTGCCCCTTCTCTTGTAAGTTAAAACAGTTCCGTCACATGAAGGCCAGGAGTTGGACTTTTTCTGCATAGGTGATGAAAGCACGATCCATTAGGGTATTTATGCAAGGTTAGGTGCTCACCTCAATCTGGCCCCTGGCTACATTCAACATTTGGAACCATTTAATGCTAAAATGCTAATTTATGCATGTTTATAGAGAGAAAAATTCATCGACATGTAAAAGTTTAATAGGGATCATTTTATGAAAAACAGATATTTCTCCGGTGAATAAAATTATTTATTTTGCAAGAAAATATTAAATTTAAAAGTCTTTTGCTGTTATAAATTATTTCCACATTTACAATGTTCAATTTAATTTATTTGTTGTAGTAGTATAGATATATTTCTGAAATTTATTCTGAGTTTACTACTTGTTTTCCGAATATTTTATTTTCACACACAGCCGGAAGTAGGTTTTGTTTCATTTCCGTTTTAACGTTCTGTACAATTATAACTGTTTTAATTTTATTAAAGCAATGAGTGTCAATAACAAACGTAAGATTGAAGATGAATGCCGTGTTTTTAATGATGAATGGACAACTAAGTACTGTTTTATACAAGTTGGTAGCAAATCAGTTTGCTTGTTGTGTTGTGAGTCAGTGGCTGTCTTCAATTAGTACAATTTAAACAGACATTATCAAACACAACATTCCGATTTCGGATACATTTTAACAACCGAAGGGAGGGAAAGAAAATGCATGGAGTTGGTGGAAAATTTGGAGAAACAGCAAACTGTTTTCAATAAACAGTCTTCAATTCAAGATGCTGCAACTGAAGCTAGTCTTGTGCTGTCACACAGAATTGTAAAACAGAACAAGCCATTTTCTGATGGCGAGTTCATCAAGGAATGTTTGCTAGATGCAGCAAACATTATGTGTCCAGAACAAAACACAGATTTGACAACATTACTTTATAAATAGAACTGTGGTCAGACGTGTTGACAAGATAAGTGACAATTTGATGCATAAACTTCAAGATGCAAGTAAACAATTTTTGTGGTACTCTCTTGCATTGGATGAGAGTACCGGTGTATATGATACTGCCCAATTATTGGCAAAAGAAAGAGAGGCACAACTCGCGAACCAAAACGTACATAAAACTAGGCGCCTGTCGTAGAACGGAGACCACGTCAGAATTGTTGTCAATAACAACATAGATTCGGATCACAGAGTTCCACCAGAGAAGCAGCACGTTTAAGTTGTCTGGAACTTAGAAAGATATTTACTGGCAGGACAACCGTATTCATGGCCAACATATATTAGCAAAGAGAACCAGAATAAGATGACATCTTACATAGTAAGATAAATATTTTGGACAGATGCGGAATACAACACGAGACTTAGAATGTTACAGCAGAAGGACACTTTGGCAACCTTGCAAAGGACAGAAGGACTGCAATACGAACTTGATAGTTGTCAGTGACTGGCATAGTCAACAGGTGATTATTCGTACTTAATATTATGATGACCATCCCGTCTGAAAATCACAGACACGGTCGAAATTATTATGAATTTTGAATTATATGATTTATCATGCAGCACGACAATGTGGGCAAATAAACTTGGCCTCATCAACTAGTTTGCAGCTCTTCGACTCTTTCATTGCTGTTCCGTTGATGCTTCATTCACATTTCTTCTTCTTCTTCTTCTTCTTCTTCTTCAGCGTTCCGAGCCATTGAGGTTCTTTGCTGCAAATACAATCCGTCTCCATTCGTCTCTCTGCTGGACCTTCTCTTGCCAGTCGCTGATTCCAAGTGCTTGTAGGTCTGTACATGTATTATCTCTCCACCGCCTTCTTGGTCATTCACATTTGCAAGTGAAAAAAGATTTTGTCACTTCCCTTTGCTGAAACAAGAAATCATTTCTGGTTAAATGACTGAAAAATACAAAACCCAATTAGATGCGTTGTTTCTGCAACCCTGGACATTGTTTTATTTGTTGACGTTATGCAAGATACATCACAGAAGAGTTCGATGGCAGAGTCTCGGCAAGGTGTTGAGTCGAGTGTGGGAATTCAGAGAAGAAACAGTGATGTTCCTAGAGATGAAGAGCATTGAATGTGACTTTAATACTAACATTGTCAATAAAGAGTGGAAGTCAGACTTTATGTTTGCCATTGAAATTATGGAAACGTTAAATTAACTGAATGTCAGACTTCAGGGCAATGGTGTGTTTGCACATGAATTGTATGTACATGTAAAATCATTTCAGGCAAAACTCTCACTGTTCTCCAGACAAGCAAGTGAAAAAAGATTTTGTCACTTCCCTTTGCTGAAACAAGAAATCATTTCTCGTGAAATGACTGAAAAATACAAAGCCCAATTAGATGCATTGATTGAAGCATTTGGATGGAGATTCCAAGATTTCAAGAACTTAGATCCACAGTTCAATATTCTCTGTTCCCCTTTTAGTGCAGAATCTGATACGGCCACAGAGGACATACAGTTGGAGCTGCTTGACTTACAAGCAGATCATGACCTGAAAGAGAAATTCAAGACAGACGGTTTGTTGGATTTCTATGGATCTTTATCACAATAATCATTTCCCAACTTGAAAACTTTGCAGCTAAACTGTTATCATTGTTTAGATTAACATACATTTGCGAACAAACTTGCTCTTGCTTGAAGTTCAACAAATCTAAGAATAGGTCTTTATTGTCGGACTGCAACTTGCATGCTGTCATGCGAATTTCAACAAGTATACGTGCTCCAGATTTCAAGAATATTGTCGGTTTGCGTCTAAATCAAAGCCATTGATAGATAATAAAGAATATTTTTTATAATAACAAGTTGCAAAATCTTGTTAACAAATTATTAAAAGGTTTTGTCCATATTGTCAAATATTATGCATAAGTGTATAAGTAAAATAAAATTGCAATAATTAGTTATTTATACTGCTTAATAACCTATAAATAATTAATAATTACTTATTGTGATAGGTTGTTGTAAATATATATATATATATATATATATATATATATATATATATATATATATATATATATATATATATATATATATATATATATATAATGCGGCCCGCCAATAGCTTTTCATTAGTCAATGCGGCCCTCCGCACAAAAAGTTTACCCATCCCTGGTCTAGACCATCATTGCAGCGACGACATGTTACTTTACTTCTGTGTAAACTTACTGGTAGTAACTTTCTCAGAACAATTCTAAGGGCAACCGAGATACTTTCTCAAACATTTCACTTGCAGTTCATCTTCGCACTTCAGTTGCGGGATGAAACGAATATTTTATATAACAGATTTCATTGGTGTTATAAGCGCCATATCTTGGCATTTATTCTGTCACTGTTATTATTACCTCGTTCATTATGTCTGATTGATTGATTGATTGAATTGGGAACCAACATCACAGCATTCGAGGGCATTCCCATAAGTGCTCCATCCCCATCCTCAGAAGCCACCGAAGAGTTCCAACCCCAATAGTACCAGTAGCAATCTGATTATATGTGCGTCTCGCCTTTCCTCTAAGCGTCGAGCATCGGCCAGAACCCCTTGTCACTCCTCGCTGTCGCATTCTTGCCAGACCATGGTGATCCATTTGCTCCTCCGAGGTGTACACGTGCTCCCACAAGGCCACAACCACGTCTGCTTTATCATGCATCAATACTCCACCAAGTTGTGCAGAGCCAGCCAATCTGTCTGCCTGTTCCCTCCCCAGCACACCAGCTTGCCACCCGTGACATCCGAAGCGAAGTAAGCCACTCTTCACGAAGCTTGCCTGTCCTCACCCTACTCAGCATGCTTTCTGAGTCAGTTACAATCACGATGTGTGTGTGTATCGTATTCTCCATCCAGCGGAAAGCTGCACTGACTGCCTCCACCTCCATTCTAAAGCTAGATGTTGTGGTACCATATGCCAGGCTCTCCTGCACCAAACGTCGACGATTAGCCTTTGCCAAGAACCCCCAGGCACTTCTACTACCTCTCAACACCGACCCATCTGTGTAGATAATCACATCACCCGTTCGAGCATTATCCTGAATTAGTTGCTGGATTTCCACTTCCGTGGCCCCTTCTGGCCACTCCCTGCACTCCCGGCTCAATGTGATTATAACTCTGCACAAGTCATTATGTCTAATTATGCAAAATAATTAACTTGTTTACTTCTGGTGACGATTTCTTGTCAGGCATAATTCGCTGCATCTCGTCAGGTGCATACTGCACAGTTATATATCATTTAAAGTGAATAAATGACTAATATTTTGGCTGAAATACTAAATATATAGTCACTGATATTGTTCTAATGTGGAGTCTGTTATACCCATGGTAGTCAAAGATTTAAAATGAGGTTCTTCTGTTTGCAGGAAACGGCTGGAATCGCTTAGTCGATCATGCCTCGATATATTTAAGGCGATGCTAATCTGAAAAAAATATCGATCTTTTGTCAATTTGGCTATTTTTGGAATAGTTCATTTTTAAATACCTTATCATGTCTTCTATCAGATTTAGTACTTGTTTTTCTTTAAAAACTGTTATTTTAATGCAATATTAATGTATTAATGAACCCACTATAGGTGTCGAATTGTCTACTTATTGAAAATTGTTACGAAATTGACGATTTTCAACCCTAGCAACGATATCTCGGCGTCACACTACACGCACGTTTCAGATATCACTGGAAAGGTCGGGATCTTCCGTAACTGTTCGTGAAACTCCGAGTTCGTCTAATCGGAAACTCTTCTGTGTACAACAGTTTGTTTGGTATCTATAATCTTCCGGAAACTTCCATATATGGAACACGTCACAATACGGAAACAATGCGCCGTCCCCGATGGCTGAAACTGATCACGTGGGTTTCCAAGATGGCCGTTTTGTAGTGTTTACACTTCGCAACGATTTACACACAGAACTGAAAAATGCATCGTTCAACGAAATGTAACCTGCAGTCAGCTGCTCAGCGTAAGAAATCACGCAGTCAACAACTGGCAAATGCTCGTAAGCAACGAAAAGTCTGCCAGAACGTCGTAAAGATTACAGAAACTTCTGAATGCGACCCAGCAAACCAACGCACACCATCATCATTTCCAAGTGTTTTGACAGTGAATCTGAATGAATCAGTGCCAACGTGTTCTTCTCAAAGTTCGAAGTTACTGAAGATTAAATGGCAAGACAAGATCCCAGACACTGAAGTCCTAGAAAGAGCGTCATTGCCCAGTATCCACACTCTACTAATGAAGAATCAGATTTCTTGGGCTGGTCACTTGACTCGCATGCCAGATCACAGGCTCCCTAAACGAATTTTTTATGGCGAGGTGCGTTGTGGTAAACGCTCCCAAGGCGGCCAGAGGAAACGCTTTAAAGACACTCTGAAAATCTCACTGAATGCTTTTGGAATTCATCATGACACCTGGGAGACTGCAGCCAGAGACTGAAAATCGTGGTGTGCATCATTACGCAAGGGTGCAGTCACTTGTGAGGCAACCAAGACTGCAAGAGCTGTGAAGAAAAGACAGAACAGAAAAACCACTGCAGAAAATCCTCCTTCAGAAACGTCAAGCATTCTTTGTCCACATTGTCAAAGAACATTTCGAGCCAAAATAGGCCTTATCAGCCATCTTAGAACTCATGGCTCCATACTTTCAACCCAACTGGATGAAATCAATGGTCATCATCATTCTTAATGGACAAACAACATATATATATATATATATATATATATATATATATATATATATATATATATATATATATATATTGTGGGTTAGCTTTTAACTGTCCATCGCTGTCAAAGATCTGGATAAGAGTTTACAGAGTTAAGAATATAAGAAACAGAGCTAAGACAGAGACCATTAGAGAACACCAGACAGAAGAGACACAAGCGGACAACAGGACACACTCGTGTCAACCAAGAGGGCATTGAGTGTAAGTGAGCGGGGGTTTCCCAAGACACTAGGAAACTCGCCTCTCAACGAGTAACCATGGAGTACGGGTTACTATAGTTTACTGACCAGCGTGCGGGGACTCCACGCACGCAAGACTTACCAGCGCACGGAGGACCCAACGTCCGTGTTTGAACACGCGACTAGAAGCGTGGTTCAGACTGCGACTGAGACAGCTAGAGAATAGACGTGTTCGCTATGAATACTATAAGTTTATAGACAATAGTGATAGTTAGGCTTTAGATTCCATTCAGTGATTAATAGTATCATTATCACCTCTTCATTGCATCTATGTAACGTGCTATGATGTTTATTGTCAATGAAGTATTCCGCTCGCGGAGCTTGTTTGTAATCAGCTCCAAAATAAATGTATCCTTTTTGCAAATGACACGAGTTATCATTTTCGTGTAGTGCAAAAGTAGGGGAGTCCTGAAATACCTGACGCAAGTAAGTCGCTGACAGGCAGGACCCCATTTGGTGTCAGAAGTTCCTGAACCAACGTCAACAGCACAGGCAGGACCCAACAGCACCATTTGTGCAAGATTTTTGTGTTAAAAGTACCACACAAAAAACTGACGTGAATTATTTACCATACAATGTCAGAAATAACTTTTTTCGTGAGTGAACGTTAGTGATCAACACCGGTACTAATATTTGATACTTAATATGTTTACCATTTGTGGAGCTTGAACCACAAGGAAGAAAGATTAATTTACAAATTGTGTTATTCTACGGAAATTAATAGGAAATGTGTATGAATTTGTGGTAATGAAAATGTATGCAAATATGTATTTAAATTGTCAAACAAACCATCGTGTACATTTCATTATCTGTGATACAGCCATCAATGTGAACATTCATCACATTCATTTACATATTTGTGCAAAATAAGTTCTTTTTGCACAAAGAAAGTAATTTAGCTACTGAACGGAAGCCTTAGAACGTAGTTATACCAAACAAGATAGAAAGTGAAGACAAGACGACATTGACATTCATATGACGAGGCATCTTACAAATCATGACGATCTTGTATACTATCATAACATTCATTCATTAACATCATTTATCATTATCTAAATCACATTTATAATTCATCAGCCACATGAAATATGAACATGTATGTATATCAAATGCTTGTTTCTAAAGTATTGATGCTCTACTAAACAGAAGCATCAGTTCTGTTATCAAGTCGATCATTTTGTGTCCGGAAGAAAGCGGTGGAACATCCCAAGTGCCGTATTTTCCGACAGAATTAGATGAGTATATTTTTGAATTATTTTGATAATCACCATGTTAACCATGCATCTTTATTTTCAGTGAGAATGTAAATAACTAACACATAACTATAAACCATTGTGTAAAAGTACAGTGATATCATTGTGAAGTAACATAAAGCCATAAAATGGCATCGTTAAATGACTGCATCCAGGCGGGCAAAGAACTAGGCCATACGGGAGAGAAATTAGAGAAGTGGGTAGATCAAAAATACAAAGAAGAAACAGAGAGAAAAGCTGCTCTAGAGAGAGACGAAAGAGCATTAGAAAGGCAACATCAAAAGGAGATGAAAGAGGTAGAGGAAGCCACCAAACAAAAACAGCTAGATTTAGATCAAGCCACCAAACAAAAACAGCTAGATTTAGATCATGCCACCAAACAAAAACAGATAGAGGTAGATGCACAAACTAAGTTAAAGATGAAAGAAATGGAGATAGATTCAAACATCCAAATAGCCTCTAGTAAACAAAAGAGTCAGGAAGAACAAAATAAATTTAGCAAATATAAAGGCCTGATCAAACCATATAGCGTAGGCGATTCAATCTCAGCATGGACTGAGAATATAGAGTTCCAACTTAAGACTCAGAAAATACCATTAGAAGATTGGGCAATGATCTACATGAGAAATCTCAGTGGGGAGCCATTAAAGGTTATAGAATCAATACCTACAGAACTAAGGAGTAATTATCAGTACATCCATGATAGGATTATGCAGCATTTCCTTCTGAATGCTACGGGGTATCAAATTCAATTTTCCCAAATAAAACCAAAGCCAACTGAAACCTTTCTGGATTACATCTCTAACGTCCAAAGTGCATTCAATAAATGGATTAAGGCAGCGAAAGTGGGGAAAAACTTTGATAAATTACAAGATCTAATAGTAATGGATAAAGTTATATCCACAGTTCCTACCCCTTTTGCCAAGTTCCTCCAACAGGCAGACATCGAATCCATTGAACAACTAGAAAAACGGGGATCAGCATATTTTTCTTCTAATCGTGACATATTTAAGACCACCACACATGATACAGAGATCACTGCTTTTGTTAAGAACGTACCGAGTAGGTCTTATAATCAGAAAGAGTATCATAAGAAAGACAAACCTTACCAGAAGCCACCACAGTGTGGATATTGTAAATTATGTCATCCTAGCTACTCTATGTGCGACAAGAACCCAGCATATCCAGCCCATTTAGAAACCATAATAAAGAAGCAAGAAAGTAGACGAAATTCATTTAAACGTGCTGTGAAATGCTACTTTTGTTCTAGCTATGGCCATTATAGCGCTTAATGTCTTGGTAGGCAACGTATGAAAGCAAATAATGCTGTGCTCATCGATACGTCATCAGACGATGATAGTGTAATTGACTCTGAACTTGAGAATGTATTACCAGAGAGTGAATGTGAGAGTGTAGCAGTAGTTACTGATATATTAGACTTTAAGAGATGTCAGACATGTCACCAGTTTCATGCGGATGGGAAGTTAAATTGTGGTCATGTTATACCATGTTCCAACGAAGATGCTAATGCAGCTAGTGCCTCCAGAGGTAATCTGAAGATGTTGACATCAGGCAAGCTCACTCTGACTTCAGAGGTAATTAACATCCCCATGTCAAGAAGGAGACGTCAACATTGTAGTCCAACTTACCGTTCTAATGGTTGAACCCGCTACCTCGGTATCAGCAAACATGTTACTTAGGAACGAGCGTTATAATCTATTCAGCCCTGCTGACCTCTTTTAGATGATATATGTAACCATGTGTGTTTAAATATGCTGTTCCATGACTGGCCTACATGATTTAAAGTATGAACCATTATACAAAGTATGTTACCCGGATGCACAGGACGGTGCTGCTGGGGGATTACATATAGCAGTAAGTATGCAAACTGGTACATCAAATGCGAGCATAACTAGGTGTGACAAATTCTACTCGAAAGAGGACATAAGAAATACATCAAATGAAATCATATCATAAAGAAAAATTCCGCTTTCGGAAATAATTAGCCAACATAATTAGATCTGTACTTGTGTATTGTAGCAGAATTAGTACCATCTCTTTTATTAGCTTTGATGTGCAAACTTAGGGCACGGTTGAGCATCCTAGAAGAACATCACTAAGGATGCTCAAGTCGTGATGTAGGTTGTTTTGGTTAAGTTAGTTACAGCTAAAGTGGAGACCAGATAACACCATATCTCGTGGTCTCTGTATTATATTCGGCCTAATTTGAACTAATAAACCTTCTGAAAGAAATACCAAGACTTGTTTTACATCGTCCCTGCATCTGTACTGTTACAGGAGGGATTTTTGTTGTCGTAGACCTCAGGATTCGAACCTGGATCGCTGCAGGAATCATAGTGCACAAGCGGAGATTTTTTTTGACCGCGTCTGGAAAATAGATGCATACTATTTTTGTTGATTATATTTGAGAGACGCAGCAACTGAAGGCCCGCCCAGGGGTAGTTGTTGTGATTTCTCGGGCTACTGAATTATCAAAATAGTCCTCTGTGAAGGTCAAGAGGCTACTCCGTATCGCTTAACTAAAGTACCGATGTTCTGTGGCCATGCATGAGTCATTTTTACACAGTGGCCTGATACTTGACGTACAGTGATTTTTGCTGAACTCGAGGCCAATTCACTGCTGCTTCACGTCGTCACTCTTGGTGGATTCCGCTGGTGAATACATCATCCAACTTATGAACCTGGGGCGTTACTGTGAGAATTGTATAGCTGCAGCCGGATAATCAGATCTAATCGGACAGCAAAGACACGATAACGCTAAACTTTATACAAGTAAGAACGTTGCCTCAGACCAGTTAATTTTTTTGAGGTCACTCAAGATCGGCTGTTACCCCAGGTCAGTAAACGTTTCGAGACTGCTCAGGTTATCTCAAGTCAGTAAAATTAAAATTTTCCAGAATGGTGATTAATTTGAACTGGTCGTCTTGTCGAGTCTCATCCAAAGTCGAAGCAAATTTTGAGTCCTGATGCAACTAAATTGTTTTAGAGAAAAGGATTTTTTTTTTAATCAAGAGCCAACCAGGGCGGCAGTTAAATGGTTCATTAATCTATCGATTGGGCCATGTGTTTTGGACGATACTAGATCATTTCTGGGCTCTGTTGCATATGAGAGCCGCTGTCGAATCATTTCCGAGCTCTGTTGTTCACGAGAGCCGTTTTCAAGGCGTCGATTGGAAGAGCCCTGTTTAGGGTGAAAAGAAGGCTCAAGACTGGTGTACCCATCCAGGGGCGAAAATAGAAGCATTCCTTCCACTGAAGAAGCCCTAAAATTGAGAGCGTCGACAATTTGAGAAGAGAGGAATCTGGAGGCTGCTTCTTTTCAACATGATATACTCGTTCCTTCGTCTGTGAAGCCTACAATTGTTGAACATAGACGTCGAGAGGAATATTTGGGAGTTGATGTTCGAGTGGACCAGTGAAAAAAAAAAATTTCAACAGAATACGGTAATTCCAATGACCTTTATGTTAGATGGAAAATTTATAATTTATTGACTAATCTGAACCCATTTTTTTTTTAGGAAGAAAAACTATGGATTACGTCCTTTAGCTAATTTAAATGTGCCTATAGTACACTTATTAATATTTATTAATTGTTTTTTTTTTTTGCTTGTATAAGTGTATAGTGAAATATTTCAGCATGGCAGAAGAACCAGGTTCATTAGCACAAGTTTTGACTGGGGTGGGGATGGTAATAGGTAAACTCAACACAGTCATGAAACAACAAGGAATGGCAGCTGAAATTGTTAAATTTAGTGGACAGGCAAAGGACTTTAAGAAGTGGATAACTTCAATAGAGAAGCATGCATATTTAGTGTCAGCATCAGATGAAGAAAAAATTAAACTTGCTTATCAGGCCACGACAGAACCGGTTTCTGATCATATCAGAAGAAAATTAGAAGCTAGGGTAGATGAGACATGGGAGCAGTTCAAGTACGATTTAGCACATAAATACGCTGAAATCACGGACCCCCAACATGCGTTTTCAGTGTTAAGACAATCCAAGCAAAACACTGGAGAAACGGTACAATTGTTTAGTGATAGACTGATCAACCTAGCTGAAGAAGCATTCTTGGGACAGAATGTACGAGGGGAGGAAGTAGAACGGATGTTGGTTGGGATTTTCGTAGATGGTATAAAGTCGGATGGACTGAAATTTAAGTTAATGAGGGAAAACCCTGAGAGATTATCATAAGCTGTAGATATAGCTGTACAGGAGGAGAATTTGAGAAGAAGATTTAGACTAAGAGTAGGACGAGAAATAGGAACCAGTCGAGAAGACAGGATTGAAGAGCCCATGGAGATAGGACAAACAAGGTTCGGATGGAATAGGAGAGGAAGTATACAGACTACAGACATTACAAGGAAGTAACATAAATGCTTATGATAGAAGAAGACAAATGAGAAACCCTATAAGTGAGACGGGAGGAAACACACATAACACAAATATAGGCTGTTGGGGTTGTGGCCAAAGTGGACACATTTTTCGCTTTTGTGGTAACAGGCGTGTCCAGTCGAATACACAAAATAGAAATGGCAATAGCAGATTAAATGGGAATTTTGAAGATAGACACAGAAGTTTTATAAGTTCAAGAACACAGGAAAACCGGCGCCCTACCTATTAAATAGGACCTGCAGTAGGAGGGAAGATAACAAGGTCCCAAGATATAAAGAATATTTTAATAACAAGTATAGCAGGACGAGTAGGAAGTGCTCTCAACTAGATGAAATCAAACAGTTTACAGTGAATAAAACAGATCCCAGTTCATGTATAATAGAAATAGGAAAGTATAGAATTCGTACATTAATTGATTCGGGAGCTCAGGTTAGTGTAATCAAAGAAAGTTTGTTATATAAAATAATGAGAAATTGCAAAATATTCAGGAGTCATAATAATCTTCACTCTGTTACAGGACAGAATTTACAAGTAATTGGACAAACAATAATAAATCTTAAATTAGGAGGGATCAACGTAAGACATCTTTTTCATGTAATGAAAGATTTAAATAGAAATATGCTTATAGGTAGAGATTTTTTAATAAAAAACGGTGTAAGACTTTTTTTTGATTTGCACAAATTAAAATTTAATGACGTATATGTAGATTTAGAAGAAGACATGCACATTTCAGCACTGGTTAGAGTTAAAATGTCTACGACGTTAAAACCACAGATGGTTAATTTGATACAGGCAAAGGTAAAAAGAAATCCGTATTATGTAGTAGGAGACACAGTTAAAATCACTGAATTGCAAAGGGAAGTAATTGATGAGCCTGGTCTAGAAGTTCCGGATGGAATAATATCATTAGATAAACACTTAACTTTTCCAGTAATGATTATTAACAACACAGGTAGAGAAATTAAATTATACAGAGGATGTGTAATAGCCAAAGTAGAACATGATATTAATGGCATATTAGCAACAGATAGAGTAGAAATACCGGGAATAAATTATTCAGAAACTCCTAAGGAAAGAATTAATAACAGATATAGAGGCGGAAGGAAATGGAACGTGCAGAATGATGAATTGGTCCATCCATTCAGAAGACATACAGCTCAAATACATTCAGTAGACAAAATAACAAGAGAACAATAATTGTTAGCACAGTTAAAATCTCCACCAGAAAATAAGGAAATATTAGAACGACTTATAAAAGAAAATCAAGATGTTTTTGCAATTAACGACTTAGAATTGCGGAAGACCAAAACAGTCACTATGGAAATAGATACTGGAGATCATCCACCAATTAGTTTAAAACCGTATAGAACCCCCTTAAGAAATAGAGAAATTGTCGAAAAGGCAATAGAAGAGATGTTGAAAGCAGGAATAATAACAAGATCGAAGTCAGAATGGTCATCTCCGATAGTAATTGTGACCAAAGCCGATGGTTCACATCGATTCTGTTGTGACTACCGGGCGTTGAACAAAATCACTAAGAATGTAGCGTACCCATTGCCGGTGATTGATGATATTTTAGGCTTACTTAATGGGTCTACCTTCTTCACTACGTTAGATGCAAGATCAGGATTTTGGTGTATACCTATGTCCCCAGATGCCCAGAAAAAGAGTGCTTTTTGTACACACGTAGGTTCTTACGAATTTTTACGAATGCCTTTTGGAGTACTACGGCGCCTTCTCATTATATGCTATTAATAAATCAGGTATTGGAGGGCATTGTCAGCGACTTGTGCGCTGCAGCTTTCAAGACTCTGCTACTTTTGCACTGCACGAAATAACAATTCATGACATTTGCGAAAGGAATGCAATTTATTGAGAGCCGACATGTGAATGGCTCTACAAGCGTTAGGTTTCATCATTGTTACACAATATGAATACATCAACGTGATGATAGATGATGCTAGCATTACACAATCTAAATGATATAGCCCTATGTTTGCCTATGGCCTAGAAAGCTATCGTATTGGTCAAGGATACGTCCGACTTCTCTACCGTCTCCAGTCAGTCTGTCCCGCTACACATAGCGTGGACAAGCACGGACACTTTTACCCTCCGTGCAGTCGCTACTATTGCGTGCCTGGACTTGCCAGCACGCCGGCTGGTGAGTTTGAGTAACCTGGCATATCACGGTTACTCGTAAGGACCAGCAACCCAATTGCTTGGGGAAAGCCCTCGCTCATTCGTACTGGTTGGCCTCTGGTCTGACACAAATGTGTCTCCCAGTGAGGTTATTTATAGTACTCGGTGTCTTCCCTGTCTGGTGTCTCTCTACTAGCCTAGTGTTAACTCCTTACTCCTGTAAGGTCTTATTGGGGATGCTGACAGGGTCCCCCCCTCCTCCGCGAAGTGTTACTTCCCCTTTCTCATCTTTGTAACACTTCTTGGTCACAAAAGAAAAATTGGTTGTCCCCAATTTTGTCAGATCTCCAATAAGTATAGAACTTTCTAGTTCGGGGATAGAACAATATCTTTTACCTTCATTCACAGTGTTCTATCTTTTCACTTGGCTGATTTAGTAGCCCATGGCTCAGTATAGTTGGATCTCTAGATATCTCAAGGATTGGTAGTGAACCGGAAACCGTTGTCTTATGACTTATGTCCTGGTTTCTGTCGTTTGACCCTATGTCTTTTGACTTCCACCCATTGACTTCCGTCTTGACCTGTTCCTCCTATTGCCCAAAATGACAACCCACACACTAGTTGACTCTGTTATGAGTACAACACATGAGCACCAAGTGTTCATGTTCCCATCAATATCCCCTCCAACTCTATACACATAGCTCTACTGTTCACCTTCTTGCTTCCGCATGTGAAAAAGCTATGTTCACTGTTACATTTAGGTTTCTGATTATTTATTGTGTCCCCTGAATTTAGAGTTATTGTTCTTTGATTTAATTGGTGTGTGCAACTTTTATGTATTCGTTTTCCTGTTTGTTTGCGTGTTTTCTAATAAACTACAGTGTACTTAACTCTCTAACATGAGTATGCGTTAGTGTACTAAATGTGTGTGTTCCTTCGAGCGCCGCAAATCGGTTTATTGTGGTTACAAACGTTTGTTATTTTTCTTTGTGACCACAACTCCGTTTTCTGAAGCTCAAAGTACGTTCTCTCTATACTCTGCTAAAGTGTTGCTGTAACACATATAAAAACCTTGATAACACATTGGAAACACACATGACACAGACAAGTCAAATAAGACCTTTCCAGCGGTGGAAAAAAAAATTTTCCGCTGTCTTTCTCTCCCGCTCTCTTCCTTTCAATATTTACTAAGTTTTTGCATTCTCTCCTCGCATTTTCTCTTCTTTCATTCATCTTTCATACTTTTTCATACTGTTCTTTCAATCAATCATTCTCTCGTCATTAAAATATGTTTCATAGTATTACATACATAAACAATATATATATACATTAAATGATAGGCTGAATTATAACAGTAATCACGCCAAATGACTGTGCGTTTTGTTTGCTCGCGTCATGTCTGTACAAAATATACATCGTTATAAGGATGGTTCGTTACCGATCCTGACATAGTAACTTCCATACTTTGGTGTGCTGACCTAAATTACCCTCAAGGGAAATAATTTACTACTATTTTCATTTAAGCGAAATGGGTTAATTACCTTAAATGTTACTTGTGAAAAAGATGATATTAAATCCTAAATGATTGGCATTAGTTTCGAAATGATATATTAGCTAAATGGATGTATAAATGATTATGATTCTAAGTTAATTAACTAATGTAAGATCTAATAATTGTATTTCTATAATGGATGTTTTAATAAATGGGTTATTAATTAACTGATGGTGATTTCTAACTACGCAAATAAGAAAATAAAGTTATATATGCGTTTACATAATTTGCAATAGAATAAATAATAGAAAAATGAAGTTATAGATATTGTAAATAAAATAATAATGTACATATATCACAGTTACATTTCTATATCTAATTACACTAAGTTGACGTCCTCCTCTGCGTTGTGCAGCTCGAGCAAATCTCTTTGTAGACTATTCTAACATAGTTCATTCCGCCAAAGTCTTTAATGCTCTTCTTGAAGGATAGTGTATTAATATAGTTGCCTACCACATCATGTAGGTCCATTGCTAACCCTGTACTGTTATTCGGGGTCTAAGCGTTGGTTCAATACATTCTATTCGAGGTCTAGCCTTACTATATTGTGGCGTTGGTTGACATTCTTTCTAGATTCGGGTCTAAGCTGGGTTCGCTGCACTCTTGGCGTTAGTTCCCATAATCTAACTTACGTGTGTCTCAGCGCATGTTAATTTTGCGTATGTTCGTTACACTTTTATAGCACTGTTCTATTCACACAAGTCAAGTATCAGGCGATAGTAACGCACTTACGATATGTCTTAATCACCACACATGGCACTTGGTTATTTAACATTACAGTGTCAATGTTTCTGGTGGTGTATGGGCGCTTCCTTCCTGTAACTCAAGTATTTGAATGGATGAAGGACGACTTAAAATGTCTGCAATCGTATTTAATCTCCCTTTTAAATGTTGGATGGTAAACGTATAATTTTGGAGAATTAAAGCCCACCTGTAAATTCTATTGTTGGTAGGATGTCCAGATTGCATCACAGACAATGGAGAGTTATCGGCTTGGATTACAAACTGTGCTCCTGCCAAAAATCGATTAAACTTTCTCACGCAATAGATCAAACTAAGGCCTTTCATTTCTGATGCTGAGTATCTTCCTTCAGCAGGAGTGATGTTGCGACCTACGGGGTGGAACGTCCCGTCGTAGAACTGACCTAGTATTCCAGATCTGGATATGGCACTCATATCTGTGCGTAAGAAATAAGTGAGTTTTGGGTTAGGCATACGAAGGATAGATGGAACGATGAAAAAATGTTTCAATTTCGATACCGCACTAATTAATCGTGCATCTTTTACAAATAACTTAGCCGAAGCTTTTAAGATGTTAGAAAAGACACTGGTGATTTCCCCCAGGTTGGGAATGAATTTACTATAGTAGTTTGGGACCTGTTTCTTGGTCGTTGGCATTGTTACCTTCAGAATTTTAGTGACGATACTGTCATCAGTTTTCAATTGGCCCCTGCAGATGGTATGACCCAGGAAGTCAATTTGTTCCATGCCTAACTCTATTTTGGACGGCTTGGCTATGAGTCCACACAATCTTACCCTGTTGAAGACCTGTCGACGTTTCAGTAGGTGTTTTGTCCCGTCTTTCGTCTGACTGCATCTGTTATTTCTATCTGTCGAGATATTTGTCGCCGTTACGTTTTCTGTCGGAACTGGTAGTTCCATCTCGTCCAATACTGTTGTGCTACTAGTTGTGTGTGCTGTTATCTGGCTAAGTGTGTTTGCGTTGTCGCTGTTGTGTGTCGCCCTACCTAGTGAAGTTGAGTTATGTATGTCTGTCGTCTCATTGCTTGGTGTTGGTGCAATCTGTTCGTCTGTCTGCTGTTCTTTTTGTGAAACGTTTGGTTTCAGGATGTTGATATGAAATATCTCTAAGGGTTCTTTTATCGATATTTCATGATCCGCATCTGATATTTTGAGTTCAACGTTGAGAGGCCCTTGGTAACATGTTAGTACCATGTTATGTTTATCAGTTAGTTTAATCACAGCCTTTTGGTTCGGTTTAAGGTGAATCGTTTTAGTACCCTTGTTTGGATAGTTATGGTTTCCATTACTCGACACCTGCATTAGGGGTCCAGTAATATTGACCGCTATACTCTCAAGTGGTCTAGATGCTATCACTGATTGTTGTACTTCGGCCTTTACATGCCTTTTCTTTCGTACACGATGTTGACACACAGTACAAGAGCGACAGAAAGATTTTATGTCCGAACAAAATTTTGGCCAGTAAAATTGTGATAGAATTCTGGCTCGCGTTTTATGATAGCCCAAATGTTCAGCACACGGTGGTGAATGTGCGATTGTTAGCACCTTTTCCCGGTATGTTACAGGTAACACCGTCTGCTGAGTTTCATGGTTATTATATGTGTAATAACGCATGAGAATTCCGTTAACCTTTTTAAAGTACCAGGAAGAATTTTTAGAAACTTTCTTTCGCTCACACAACAAGTTAAAATAAGGTGTGAGTGTTTGGTCGGTGCTTTGTGCCTCGCTCAACTTTTGGCGAGTATTGTTGGTATATGCACCATTTGGTGTTAATAGCTGTAGTGTTTCATTTTGTAAGTCAGTATACCTTGTTTCTGTATCTGACTTAGTTACAGCGTTGATCATGTGTGTTTCATTCCAGGCTTTTATGTTGTCGTCTGTACATTCTTTCAATGCATCAAGACATCCCAAAATAAGGTCCGTACATGGATTTTGGAGGATAGCGCACGTAAATGTGCCGGTAAGGAACGGGGTATTGATATGCGCTTTTGCCAGTGGATATTTCTCGATGGTACCCGAGAAAGTACGGCATTTGACAAATTCACCCGTATAATCTTCAGGTCTAGCAAGTTCTCTCCTTAATCCCAGTATAGTACCGCCGCTATCAACTTAGCATTGGCATGGTTTACCATTGACCTGTGCATCGTAGAACTTAAGGTTACCTCTGGAGGCACATGCTGCATTAGCTTCTTCATTTGAACATGATATTACGTGTCCACATTTCAATCTCCCCTCCGCATGAAACTGGTGGCATACTTTGCACGTCTTAAAGTTTAAAATATCGGTTACTGATGATACACTTTGACATTCATTCGTTGGCAATACATTGACAAGTTCGGGATCTATGTCACTCTCATCGTCTGATGATGTATCGATGAGGGCTGCGTTGTTTGCCTTCATTTTCTGTCTCCCAAGACACCTATTGCTATAATGGCCATAACTAGAACAAAAATAACATTTTACAGCACGTTTAAACGATGATCTCCTGCTTTCTTGCTTCTTTAACACTTGTTCTAGGTGTGACGGATATGTGGGGTTCTTATCACACATCGAATAAGTTGGGTGAATAAGATTGCAATAAATACATTGAGGTGGTTTCTGATATGGTTTGTCCTTCTTACTATAGTCTTTCTGTTTGTAGGATCTATCAGGGACTCTTGTTTGCAAAGGCTGTAATTTCTGTGTCATATGATGTAGTTTTAAATATGTCCCGATTAGAGGAAAAATAAGCTGACCCCCGTTTCTCTAATTGTTGAATGGACTCAATATCTGACTGTTGTAAGAATTTAGCAAAAGGGGTAGGCACTGTAGAAATAACTTTGTCCATTACCATTAGCTCTTCTAGTTTTTCATAGCTGTTACCTACTTTAGCCGCCTTAGTCCATTTTTTAAATGTGCTCTGCACGTTAGAAATGTAGTCTAAGAACGTTTCGGTTGCTTTTGGTTTAATCTTTGAGAATTGAATTTGATACCCAGTAGCGTCCAAAAGAAAATGGTGCATTATCCTATCGTGTATGTACTGGTAATTGTTTCTAAGATCAGTAGGTATGGATTCTATTACTTTTAAAGGCTCCCCACTCAGGTTCCTCATGTAAATCAATGCCCAATCCTCTAAAGGTATTTTCTGTGTTTTTAGTTGGAACTCTATATTTTCAGTCCATGCGCTGATTGAATCATCTACAGTGTATGGTTTAATGAGGCCTTTGTACTTACTGAATTTGTTCTGTTCTTCTTGGCTCTTTTGTTTGCTAGAGGCTATTTGTATGTTAGAATCTACCTCTATTTCCTTCATCTTTAGTTTAGTTTCTGAATCTACCTGTATTTGCTTTTCTTTGGTGGCCTGCTCTACGTCTAACTGTTTCTGTTTGATAATTTGGTCTAATTCTAATTTTTTCTGGTCTAACTCTAACTGTTTCTGTTTGGTAGCCTGATCGGCCTCTACTTGTTTCTGTTTGGTAGCCTCCTCGATCTCTTTCATTTCTTTTTGATGTTGCCTTTCTAATGCTCTTTCATCTCTGTCAAGAGCAGCTTTTCTTTCTGTTTCTTCTTTCTGTAAAGCAGCTTTCATTTCTGTTTCTTCTTTCTGTAGAGCTCTTTCTTCTCTCTGTCGAGCTATTTCTTCTTTATACTTTTTGTCTGCCCATTTTTCTAGCTTATCTCCAATGTGGCCCATTGCGATGCCCGCCTGGATACATTCATTTAGTGACGCCATTTTGTGGCGTAATGTTAGTTGAAATGATAATATAATAATATGCACAGAATAGTTTACAATAATGTGTTAGTACATGTACATCATTCGCTGGAAAAGAGGTTGCATGATTAAGTTAGAGCATATCAAAATTTTTGGAAAATATACTCATCTAATTTGTTGGACAGTGCGGTACTTGGGATGTTCCACCGCAGTCTTTCACACTACACACTGGTTTGATTTGCTGACACACAGGCTGCGTTCTGGTTAGTAGAGCAGCAAAAATTAGACACACGCTTAAGTTGTAAATACAAGCTCACAATTCATCATATTCTATCAAATATTTTATATTTTATAACGTTGTTACTATAATTTCCTATTTCATGCGATTGGTGAATGAGAATGTGATAAATAGTGATAGATGGTATTAATGATGAATGATATGATCGTCTGAATGATTGTTAGATGATAAGTGAGATGATTAGTCGTATGGCCGTCAATGTCGTCTTGTCTTCGCCGTTTGACTCTGGCGTACCTTCGTTCTAGGCTGCAGTTCGTTACTACTCTATTTACTGATTTCGTAGAATGGTGACATTGATGGCTGTATCACACGCAATGGAATGTACACGGTGGTTATGATGGTAATGTTCACTGATGATCTTATACATTTCAATTGCTTTTAGTATAATATCACGCTTTCTAAATAATAATGGTAGAATTTCACACTTTACCGATCTACTTTGACTCAATTGTGGTTCACACTCCACAAATTTGGCGAGCGTATAATTCACCACAAGAAAATTTTTTAATTTATAGCATGTATCACAATAAACTTGTATTACTTTGCAATATATCACACATCACAAATGTTGAAACGTGCATTGAAATAATTCTGGTACAGAACTTTGTAATATCAATCGATAGCTAGCGTTCGTTTAGTGGTTTATAATACCACTTGCATGTTGGCGTTAACAGCTCGTCGAATATTACTACAACTGCCTGCTATGGCTGTTCAGAAAACGTTCACTGAAATCTGACAGTAATTGTACTGCTGGCGTTCGTTCAATGTGTTCTGACACAAATTCGCAGCTGGCGTTGATTTTTTGACCATTCTGACACCAATTCGAGGTCTAGCCTGTCAGCGACTTGTGCGCTGCAGCTTTCAAGACTCTGCTACTTTTGCACTGCACGAAATAACAATTCATGACATTTGCGAAAGGAATGCAATTTATTGAGAGCCGACATGTGAATGGCTCTACAAGCGTTAGGTTTCATCATTGTTACACAATATGAATACATCAACGTGATGATAGATGATGCTAGCATTACACAATCTAAATGATATAGCCCTATGTTTGCCTATGGCCTAGAAAGCTATCGTATTGGTCAAGGATACGTCCGACTTCTCTACCGTCTCCAGTCAGTCTGTCCCGCTACACATAGCGTGGACAAGCACGGACACTTTTACCCTCCGTGCAGTCGCTACTATTGCGTGCCTGGACTTGCCAGCACGCCGGCTGGTGAGTTTGAGTAACCTGGCATATCACGGTTACTCGTAAGGACCAGCAACCCAATTGCTTGGGGAAAGCCCTCGCTCATTCGTACTGGTTGGCCTCTGGTCTGACACAAATGTGTCTCCCAGTGAGGTTATTTATAGTACTCGGTGTCTTCCCTGTCTGGTGTCTCTCTACTAGCCTAGTGTTAACTCCTTACTCCTGTAAGGTCTTATTGGGGATGCTGACAGGCATGCAAAAGTTTGCATTGGCATACATAGATGACATTTTGATTTATACAGCAGGAGACGTACAAGATCACCTAAAACATGTAAAATTAGTATTTGACAGATTAAGAATACATGATGTTAAACTGAAGCTCAGCAAATGCGAATTTTTAAAAACAGAAACAAAGTATTTGGGGTATATTATTAATAGAGACGGAATTAAACCAGATCAAGATAAGGTAAAGGTTATTAGAGAACTACCACCTCCAACTAACGTTAAAGAAGTTCGTGCGTTTATCGGAACCTGTGGGTATTATCGTCGTTTCATTCCAGGGTTCTCAAAAATAGCAGAGCCTATTACTAATCTAACTGGCAAATATGCTAGATTTAAGTGGGATGATGAATGTCAAAAAGCGTTTGAGTTTTTTAAAAATAGCTTAACAGTAGTGCCACTATTGACACATCCAGATTTGAATAAACAGCTAATATTGTATACAGATGCTTCAGATAATGCTATAGGAGCGTGTTTAGTTCAACCATATGAAGGAAAGGAATCTGGAATACCAGGGGTTAAAAATGAAAGGCCAATCTATTTTTTATCACATAAACTTAGCAGGTCTCAGCGCAAATGGTCGACTATAGAGAAAGAAGCTTATGCTATTCATTATGCTCTTCAGAAACTTAACTATTATCTACATAACGCAAATTTTATTATTAGAACTGACCACATGCCTTTAAAATCTTTATTAGAAGCTCCAGTGCAGAACAGAAAAATACAGACATGGGCGTTGAATCTACAGGGATACAATACTAGAATAGAATACGTACCAGGTAGGAACAATACATGTGCAGATTTATTGTCCAGAATCCCGTATTTACAGTCATCAGGAAACACGGAAGACGAAGGTGAACCGGAAATAGACGACCGAAACTGGCAAGTAAATATATTAGATTCTGCCATAATAAATAGAGAAGATTGTGAGAGTTTATCGTCGGATCAAGAGTCTGAACCCTAGAGCAGAAGACCCACATTTAATACAGTTTAATATGAAAGAAGAACAAGAATTAGATCCAAAAGTTTTAGAAATAAAACAAAAATTAAAAGAAACGGAGGAGAACAAGTATACGAAGAATTATTTAGTGTTGCAAGATGATGATCAGTTATATTACATGAATGAAAGCAACGAACAGTTAAGGAAATATATTCCAAAACATTTGGAAAGTGAAGTTTTAAAGGCGTATCATGATGAGAATGGTCATCTCGGTCGTGATAAGTTAGTGAAAGCACTTACGAATAAATATTATTGGCCGAATTTATTTAAAACTGCTAGTAAATATGTCAATACGTGTGAAAATGTAGATTAAGAAATATGAAAACAATTAAATGTCCCTTACAGGATACAGATATTCCTCAGTTTCCTATGCAAAAAGTCAGCTTAGATATATCAGGTCCTCACCCTAGAACACTATCGGGGAACGTATATTTAATCCATATTGTGGATACATATAGTCTGTGGCCGGAAGTTTATGCAATCCCAGATAAGAGCGCAGATACTATCATTAATATTTTTTTTACAGGAATTCATACCAAGGTTTAGTTGCCCACAGATCGTACTCACGGATAATGGTAAAGAATTATTGAACAAGAAATTTGAAAAGTTATTAAAAGATTTGAATATAAACCATATAAAGACCTCATACTATAGACCTTCTTCAAATGCTAAGAACGAAAGACAACATAGAACATTGTACGACATGATAGCAAAGATTGTCGATGAACATGAAAAAGATTGGAATCTATTCCTGGGACCTGCACTAAGCGCAATACGCACAAATCAAAATGAGAGCACAGGGTTTTCACCATTTTATTTATTGCAAGGGAGAGAGCCAATACTACCTATTGACAATCTGTTAAAACCAAGACGTAAATATATGGGTGAAGATGTTCAGGAAGTTAATATACAAGAAATGCACAAAGCGCATGTAAGGTTAAAGAACAATATAATTAAAGCTAGAGAAAGACAGAAAAAGTACAGAAACGAAAATACACAATTACATGAATTAAAAGTAGGTGATAGAGTTTATTATAAGAGGCATAGAAGGAACTCTAAATTTGATGCTCGTTGGATTCCAGGTTATTACATTTTAGAAAAGTTAGGAAATGTATCATATAGTATAAAGAACCAAGTCACGGGACATATAGCAAGGGCACATGTAGAACACCTAAGAAGAGATAGTGATGATAAGGGAAACAATAATAATAATAATAATTGTTATTCAGACGCCTTATACTTAGATGGACAAATCGTCAGAAGAGCTACAATACCCCCGGATTCTAGGAAAGGTCCAACTCAAAGTCAATTAATAACAACACCAGTTTATGATGATACTCAGGAACAGACAATACCGAAAACGCTGTTAACAGAAGAGAAAAATACATATGAGGGTTATTATGATAGTGTGGAATCTATGGAAGAAGGGGTAAACGCTCCATTTAAAAATACTAGACAAGCAGTGAAAAGGAGAATAGAGAGACAAAGAGAAAAAGAAGTGAAAAGACAGAGAAGAATTAGAGATTATTCATCAAGCGGCGAGGATATGCCTCTACTAGAAAGGTCGTTAAGAAATAATGATAGACAAATTAGGTTAGATATAGAAAGAAAAAAACTAGCGGCTGCTAGCAATAGACATACAGACGAAGAAGAAGGAATGGATGAAAAGTCAGAGTCTAATAGAAATAGTAGCATTGAGGAGAATATTTCTTTACGAGAGGAGGAAAACATTGATGCGGAGATAGCACTTATCCAAAGAAACTTGGAGTTATTAAAGAAATGGAGGTATAGGAAATAAATAGATAGAAAAAGCTGCAGATAGTATCGGATGAAGATTTTATGATTTAAAGAGTAAATAGACTGGCTGTGTATTACAGGTGTTTTAGAGAAACAGGCTGGAAAAGGCTTGCTTAATATTTGCAATGAGTGTCTTGAGGAGTAGACATGACACTATATATTTAGGTATTAAGATAGGTGATATGGATGTAAATTCAAGTGTGACGTACGTTTATTGTAGTTTTATTGATTTTATGATTTGACTTGTTGAGTTTTATTGATAGATAAATAAGTTATTGTTAGTCCATAAAAGTGACTAACAATGGATAAGATGTATGTCATATTATTTTGAAATATGTTTTTCCTTGAATGAGTTGATTGCTTTTATTTGATATGAGGGGAAAGAAAAATGATATTTAAAAACTTGGGGGGGGGGGGGTATGATGTTCTGTTGTGATTTTATTTTACTTGACTTATGATTTAAGTGAAGTGTCTTGTGTGTTGAATAGTAATTACCTTGTTTACAAATATGTTGAAAAGTGTTTAAGTTAAGTTTAGTTCACAAACAGTTATGGTATTGTCTAGAATCAAAGCAATACATGGGGCTTTATTTAAAACCCTTCGTTCAGAAAATAGTTAATAAACTACTGAGGACTAGAAGAGAGACACATTCTCTTTATGAATAATAAGTTCATGAGTAAGAAGGCCGCTGTGTCAATATATTAAGATAGAGAGGTTAATAATATAGTGGCCAAGAAGTGTTGGAAACATACGCCATACTTAACTGTCGGGGTACCTACACAAATAAGAGGGTTCTGGGAGGTTAAAATAGGAGCTGCATTAAGACAGCGTGGATTAAATGTATATGGATTGGATATCATATTATTAACGTATAAAGAGGCTGTGATAGCGAAACAAATATAAGAGGTTGGTTGATGGAGAATAGATATTAAGGGGGCTGTGAATTGCAGTGCATAGGGTTTGGTATAGGGGTTAGATAAACAAGGAGGCTTGTCATGGGATGTGAGGGGGTAAAATATAGGAGCTGTAATAAACAGCGTTAATTAATTTAAAATGTTCATGGAATATGAACATTGGTATGGGTTTCATGGATGGACGTGAGATAAGTGAAATATAGGTAGGGTTATGGATGGCAATATAAATATTGAGTATATAAAAGAAATCTTGGATCAACTTAATTTATAATGAACAGAGATGTAACTTCATAAGATGTGTTTTTGAAAAACTTTTATAAAAGTTTTTACGTTTGCAAGGGAGGTAAATGTGATTGTTTTTTGACTATTTCTTTATAATGGGTGCGCACCCCTTCTTTACTATTTTCTAACTACAACTTTTCTGTCTATCCTGTGTTGTGAAAGAATGAGAAATTGTATAATGTCAAGTGTATACCAACGATTTTTACGAGCCATTCTTATGACCTATAATTTTTGTAATGAAACTTTGAAGAGCCAGAAACGAAGAAGAAGTATAACTTCATAGCGGTTTGCTATGTGGGATGGTGATAAGAGACAAGTAGAAGAAAGTAGTTACTTAAGATAGAGTTAGTTTGGGACGGCTGGTTAGGTTTAGAATAAGGGGGTTAGGAGTTAAGACTTTTGAAGAAGAAAAGTCTTTTTAAAGAAAGGGAGGTGTAGCAGAATGAGTACCATCTCATTTATTAGCTTCGATGTGCAAACTTAGGGCACGGTTGAGCATCCTAGAAGAACATCACTAAGGATGCTCAAGTCGTGACGTAGGTTGTTTTGGTTAAGTTAGTTACAGCTAAAGTGGAGACCAGATAACATCATATCTCGTGGTCTCTGTATTATATTCGGCCTAATTTGAACTAATAAACCTTCTGAAAGAAATACCAAGACTTGTTTTACATCGTCCCTGCATCTGTACTGTTACAGTATGGGTATGAAGTGCGGACAATGAGCAGACAGGCTGAAAAACATCCGATGGCTGTGAAAATGTGGTTTCTGGGGGAAATGCAAAGAATACCTAGGACAGACAGAAAAACCAATGACCAAATCCTGCAATAAGCATTTAAAGCCGTAAACTGATTAGAGATATTAGACATAAACAGTCACAATGTTTGTACACGTTATGAGAAGAAATAAAATGGAGAATTAGGTGACAAGACTGGTAACTGGCAAGATTGAGGGAAATAGAACAAGGGAAAGGCAGAGACGTAAATACCTGGATGGCTTGGCTACGTAGTATGGTCGAGACAAGAACACAAAGCTGATCCACGACTCAAGTGATCGTGTGAGATGACGAAACGTGACCGCCCACGCTTAACGGCATGACACATGATGATGATAATAATAAAACAAAAGCAAACGTGACAAAATTAAACTGTCTTTAATTAATAATTATCCAATATCATTTTTTTAAGTATGCAATTATGAAATAGAGACAATGATCTTTAAGTAATAAATCCATATGCAGTCATGACATGAAGAAAGATGTATTTAAGCAATTTTTTTTCGCAAATCCTTTACAGGACATCGCTGTAAACACCAGCATTTTACCGCTGTCGTTGATTTCTTGCCAAGATTATGCTCAGTAATTTATTTAAGCAATAAGTATCCAAAATTGTAAAACAAATGCAATTATGACATAAAAATGTCTTTGAGCATGAAGTATACGAAGTAGTAAATTAAATGGAATGAAGACGTTAAAAAGGCTGTCTTTAAACATTAATTATCCAGCAATTGTACAACAACCGCAATAATTATATTAAGAAATCTGTCCTTAAAAAATATGTATCCAGCATAGTATAATAAATCTAGTCATGACATAGTATAACAAATCCAGTCTTGACATAGACAGGCTTCAATAACATGATTTCCTTGTGGGACTTTGAATCATGATGACACAATACACTGCGCAATTTGTTGATTTGCATATTTCGATACATCTCTATGTCAAATCGTGAGTTAACGCCCATTTAACATACACCATATATAAAATATACATTAATGAGATCGATTAGTATTCCAGTTCGCCAGATCACACAGAACTATACACCAAACCAACAGGAAAAGTGACAGGTGAGATAACTGAATCATAAAAACTTCGTGAAAATTACAACATACCGCCCTGTTTTAAATATTCAAATATTTTAAATCGAAATAGTATTTGCTGACAATATGAGTCACACAATTAGTTGATTTATGTCACGGGACGGTTGGGTATATCTTTATATAATTATTTACCACACAGTTAGGCCTAAAGAATTTGCCAGGGCATGCACTTTTTGACTTGAGCGTCAAGCCAGATACGAACCAATGAAATCACAGCAAATTAGCCATGAAGCAACTTTCTCATTCATTCAACTGTCAATACATCATGGAGACGTGTAGCCGAGTTCCAGACACCTTAGAAACTGAAATTGTCACAAAATGTTTTAAGTTTCGTATAGTGGCAGTAGATCACGCTGGGAAAGGATTCCAACGCTTTGGGTGAAAGCAGGAAACTACAGATAATTAGAGTGACAGTAAGAAAGGAAGAAAGTTAGACAAGAATAAACAGATGTTAATTTTTAACTTCTTATTATATCTCATCTGATCTTATCTTGTTCCTCTTGTACCTTGCGGTCGTATTGTATGGTTTACTTACAGCGGTATTTCTAACTGATCCTTAGTAAATTTATTTGTCCTGTCAAGTTTATCAAATATCTTCAGTTTTGAGCAGAGACTGTGCTTCGATATAGTGCATTTCGTTTATTTGAGTGGTGAATTGAGTAAGTTAGCGACATCAGCGTGTATTAATCTCACTTGACATTTTCCAGTTAATTGTAGCCTAGAGACCATCAACAACGTTGTTGCATTATCAAATAGAATTACTCCCCCGATGTGTCTCCACCTTGCCGTGGTGGGGGAGCTTGCGTGTCCCATCGACCCCATGTGCTTGCCGATGGGTGAAAAAACTACATATCGGACAGCATATGGGATAGGGACCAGACTAAGAGAGACACAACCTGCTGCTCTGCAGGTGACTGAGGATAGCAGTCAAAAGTGTAAAAAGGTGCACGAAGGCACGAAGGCAGACGCTTTTGGTCCGGACAAAACTCTTAAGGCTCCCTGTCGAGGGCTGTGGCTGAACGCCTCTAAGCCACAAACCCTCACATCTGAGAGCCAGGCCGATACCCGCCTACCGAAAAATAGAAGCGTGATACTGAGCAAGCTACATGCTCAGTTCCATTACATGTTCGAAGGCTCTCAGCTGGGGAATATGAGAGATTCCCGGATGAGAGGGCCAGGCCGTTTCTCGTCCACTGCTGCACGAAGGTAAGGTGCTGAGCCGGCAGCACATGTAGCCTACCTGGTGAGCGAGTACGAAAAGTCAGAAAAGTGCCCCAGTCGAAGGAAATGGCTACGAAAACTGTCTGTATCCAGCTCACAGAGATTATAGACAAAAGTGGAAGAACGTCTCAATGACGCAAAATGGAACGCACGGCGAGCGGACCTATTGCGTGGTCTGAAGTCAAAATAAAAAGCTTACCGAGTGGATGTCGCTCGCAGTCTGACCGCTCCTGGTGTGTGTTTGAGCGATCAGTGGCAAACGGGTTGCCCAACACATGGAAGTGAGGAACTAAAGCAGCCATGAGCAGGACGTGGCAACTCCTCGGGTGAGCCCAGTCTCAGAGCAATATGTGCCGGCTCTGCAATTATGGAAGCCTCCTTGGATAGCAAGGGAATGCCCAAGGTCTGCCCCTGCCTTCCCTTGAGGGCCGACCTCGATGTCGCTGATCGTTCTATCTTGACCAGCTGAGATGTTGGCGACATCACAACAGTCTTACGTGCTACGAAACCAGAGGAAGGCTAACCTCATTAAAAAATGCCCGCCGGAAGTCGGAAGTGTCGTCCTACGGGTGGCAAACTAAAAATTGACACTACGCAATTACGTCCGAGTGAATTGTCTCGTCCGATTGTCTCTTGTGCTAGGAACAGCTCTGACTACCTAGTTTCCGAATGCCGCTCTTGTTCGGAACAGCTCTGACTAGGTAGTTTCCGAATGTCCGACGTGTCTGGAACAGCTCTGGCGGACACAACGACAAGCACATGTCCGAAAAACTCGCTTAGTGGATACTGACTGCAGACCAGCTTGGTTTGTGCGGGAAAGGCTCGGGGTGAACGAAATGCCCAATATATTGAAGTGAGGAATTAAAGCAGCCATGAGCAGGACGTGACGATTCCCTCTGTGTGCCCAGTACCAGGGCGCTATGTGCCGGCCCTGCAATTATGGAAGCCACCCAGGATGGCGGAAAATGCTATGGACTGTCCCTGCCTTCATTTGAGGGATGACCGTGCAGTCTCCGACTCTTCCAACTTTACCAGCTGGGAGGTGGACAGTACCACAAAAGTGAGAGTCTCCCAGGAATGCTAACCTGGTCAAAAATGCACGCTAAAAGCCGGATGTGTTGGCCTAAGGGTTTCGATCCAAGGGTGCCTAACTAGACACACCGCAATCACATCTGAAAAAACACTCCGGATGAACGCAAAGAAGAAGAAGAAATAGAATTAGACCTACCCAAAAGCATTGGCTTTAGGACATTGTATACCAACTGCAATAATATTGTCTCAGATATTATGATTTGATTTTCATGGACACTGACATAATACAAATTTTCATGGGCAGGCAATTGTGAGTTTTACTCGCTACATCATATACCCTCGTAGTCAGCTTATTTCGTAAGAAAATACAACTGTTTTATCATTGCTGACTACACTGGAGAATTTTAGCCGGATCCCTGGCCTACGAGTTAGCAGCTTTCTCCGTTAACCTCGAATACTCTCGTGGTTGACGTGAGCGCACGAGAATTAGAAGTGGTTCGAGTCGCGCCAGTGACTTATGAGAGTATGTAGCCGGTCGCTCAGAAAGTCGTGGCGTGCTGATGAGCGTAAACTAGCCTAGGAATCAACATCCAGCTGAAAGATGCTGGTGTTGACCGCAATATCCTGAAACAGGATGGAAACGCGGGAAAAATACACTGGAGAATTATTAGTAATAATTCTGAAACATAACAAAAAGAATATTTCCAATTCGGCGCAGAAACGTGACAGTTTTATCAAGCGTTATTCAGTCACAAACCCCTCGTGGGACCAGGTGAAGATTATGAAATTACTTTTTTCAAACTCTCGGGGGCCGCAGAACACAAAAGGCCAGTGAGATTATGCTTTCGTTATGCGCGGGTAGTAGAGGAACAGTCCGTTTCAATTTGTTTACAGTTCTTTTTTTTTTTTATTTTTACATTCAGCTTACCACACGTATAATGAAGAAATCAATCAAAACGATGCGAAGAGTGAATCCTTAAAGACGAAATACGCAACACACATTATTGTAGATTTTGAATTTACTTATTGAAACTCTCAGGGGCTGCAGAACACAGAAGTCCAGGTTATGCTTTCGTTATACGTAGATAGCAGAGGAAAATCCCGTTTCAATCTGTTCATAATTCTATTTATTAAATCCTAGAACAAATTCGAATGACACGAGGCTGGGAGTAAAAAACCATAGACTTAGAAATATTTCAGTTTAGAAGTAAATCAGATTTCATCCAAGGACTGTAGAAGTGAAATATTCAGTTTTTATATCTATTGATTCTTGTTTTTCATAATCGTTAGACAGAAGAAACGGGCCTTTGTCACGCTATAAGCCGTATAGTGCTTGACCTATGTTTGTATAGACATATTAACACGCGGTTGGTGATGCGGTCATTATCACATCAGCCGCCTTTACATTCCAAGACATTTTGGGTACCAATTTTAGGCTAGGCCGACTAGGTCAATTTTCAAAATATTCGAAATCACTTACCGTGGATCGAACCGATGACATCCATGTCGGCAGACGAGTGTCTAGCCACTATGCTACCGAGGCTCCTCCATTGTTATTATTCCTTGCTTTCCGTAGCAAACGTATGGAACTAAGTAATCTGTTCCGTGTTTTATAAATTGTATTAAGTGTCAGTTCTCTTTATTTTAGTTGCAGCATTAGATAATTGTGAGTTTATGTGACTACACCATTGATTAAAAATTGTAGATGGGGATGTTTATTAATTGTTATTTTGAGAGAGAAAGAGAGAGAGAGAGAGAGAGAGAGAGAGAGAGAGAGAGAGAGAGAGAGAGGGGGGGGGGAGGGAGAGAGAGAGAGAGAGAGAGAGAGAGAAGCATCTTGCAGTTAATTGGGACACTCGTCTTTTTGTGCCAAAATTGTTTGGGCACATTATGAGAAGAAATAAACTAGATAACTTGGTGATAACTGGCATGATTGAGGATAAAAGAACAAGGGGTCGGCAGAGCAGTAAATATCTGGAAGGTTTGACCACATGGCATGGGTGAGACAAGAACACAGAGCTGATCCACTACTCTGGTGATCATGTGAGATGGCGAAACATGACCGACCACGCTTATCGGCATGGCACGTGATAATGATGATGTCTTCTTGTACTACGTATGTCTGTTTGAAATTGTATTTCACCATGTTTCTGTCACGTAGTATAACATTATTCTATTTCCATAAAGACATATTCATACCACTTATATTTAAAACATCCCAATTTTATATGTTTTTCATCTGTGTGACTCAGACTGTCTGCCTATACAGTTTGAATTATTTTAACCTGCCCAAGGATCAATTCTGACACCATCGTTCACATTCAGCTCACCACAATCTCGACACGTGTACAATGAAGAAATCAATCAAAACCAAGCCAAGAGAGAATCCTTAAAGACGAAATATACAACACACATTATTGCAGATTTTTGAATTTGCTTATTGAAACTCTCGGGGACTGCGGAACACAGAAAGTCAGAGAGGTTATGCTTTCGTTATGCGCGGGTAGAAGATGAAAAGTCCGTCTTAGTTTGTTCACGATTCTATTTACTAGATCCTAGAAAGAATTCGAACGACACGTGGCTGGGAATCTTAAATCATAGACTGTGAATTTTAACATGACTTTAAAAAAAATGTTAGTTGCATATTCTGAGGAAAATGCAAAGAATACCATGGACAGCCAGAAAGACCAATAAACAAGTCCTTAAAGAAACAAATAAAGATCGTAAACTGATTAGAGACATTAGACGTAGACAGTCACAATTTTTTGGGCATGTTATGAGAAGAAATGATTTGGAGAACTTGGTGACAACTGGTAAGATCGAGGGGAACAGACCAAGGGGAAGACCTAGAAGCAAGTACCTGGATGGCTTGGCCTTGTGGCATGGTCGAGACAGAAACACTGAGCTGATCCACGACTCTGGTGATCGAGTGAGATGGCAGAACATGACCGCCCATGCTTACCGGCATGGCACATGATGGATGGAGTTGCATATCCTTTACAGGACGTCGCAGCCAACGCCAGCATTTTTTGCTGCTGTGATATCTTCGCAATTTTACGTTCAATAGTTTACCATTGCTTTCTAAACGACCGCACACGTACCATTTCGTAAAACACCAACGCAGCAAACCACCTTTCGAACGCGGGTATTTTAACTGACTAGTAACGTAATTTTAAATTGACTTTCATGCCCTTTTGTTTACAAAGCGAGAGTTTAACCATCCGGTTATCAGGCGTTGCAGTAAATCGTAACATTCATTTATTTCAAGTGTTGAATAACCTGCATAGTGAGGGGATACCCTATCCCGCCATCCATGCTGGTTACTCAACACGTGACATTAAACGATTGTTGCACATGATGATGATGATGAATAACCTGCGGAATGCATTATATCTACCAATCACAGGACTGTTCAAAAAGAAAGCGTGCACAAGCAGATGTGGGTCACTTTCGGGAGAGCGATATCCAATATCAAAGAAGAAATAAGGTCCCTCCTTCCCTCAGCTATCCCGTGAGCAAGGTAGAGTACATGTTTAGCCTCTCCTCACTCTTCTACTTTTTTCTAGTCAGGGTTACTTGAAGCCATGCGTGCAGGTGGTGGATGAAATTGAAGAGCAGACAGCCGACAGATAGTTGTAGGTTATGGTCTCCAATTCCACGGCGGTAGGCAGATGATCTCTTTTTGGGGGCAATGGCTACGGTCATAGACCAATATGGTCACCTCTAAGAATGACAGCAATGGCACATTATATTCTTTACAGATGCCCAGACAATCATGTTTCTTCATTTAATAGAAAATCAGAGAAACGGTGTAAATGGGTGCTCTATAGGAATAGCCTCGCCCAGTCATGTGCACCAGGTAATTCCAGACCACCAGCAAGCGACTCAGTGCAAAAGATGAACATTTACAATGGGAAGATGAAATGTTAGAACTATGAAGGGGGATGGCAAACTGGATAATGTCAAGCAAGAAATGCGGAGACTGAATATTAATAACATCCGGGGTGATTATGGACATGGAGGAGTCCTGACCATAAGATCAGAAACCAAATTGATTGCATCCTCATCAACTAAAGATTTCGAAATGCCTTATAAGTCGCAATAACTTTATCAAGTGCAGATTGCTATAGCGACCATAGATTAGTTATAAGCAATGTACATATAAAATTAAAGAAGGTCGAATATACGTCAAGATACACACAATTTGACGTACGTACGCTGAAGAGTGAGGAGATAACAGATAAATTCAACGTAGAGGTAAAGAATAGGTGTGGTGTATTGCCCGATCTGGAAATTATATTTTCATGATGTCAGTTACCGCGGGAAATATTAAAGAAATCAGTCATCCAGTCTGCAGAAACAACGATCCCAAAATGACGATGATGGGACTAAATAAAACGTATGACAGAAGACATCTTAAAACTAACGGAAATAAGAAGAAATAATAAAAATAACCATGAAAAATATGAAGAGATTGGGAAATTGTGCAAAAAAAAAAAAAGGTCAAAGAAGCATGGTTTGAGGAAAAGTGCAGAGAAATATGAATACCAACGCAACGCATGGAATACCAAATTAATGCACACAAGAATTCATGATATCTGTAAGAAAGGAACACACGCACACACATCAGCCATACAATCTGATGGGAGGTGTCGTGAAGAAATTAGAACAAGAATCAGTAAGGCGAAGGTATTCTTTTGCAAGATTAAAAACATACTAACCATTAAAAAGATGTCAATTGCAACGAGAACACGAGTGTTGAAGCGCTACATAGAACCTATACATTTGTATGAATGTGAAACGTGGACAATGAGCAGACAAGCTGAAAAAATCTAATAGCAGTGAAAATGTGTTTCTGAAGAAAATGTAAAGAATGCCATGGACAGAGAGAACAAACGAACGAAAGAACGAACGAACGAACTTTATTTACAAAGGGTCACAAATTGGGCACGCAAGCCCGTCTTTCATTCGGCCCTTTCAATCACTCATCTTTCATTCATCAATTGTGCATATTACAATCACATAGGAAAAACACCCATTGTCAAATGGATTTTGCAAACATAAACAATGTATATTACCATATTATGAGACAGGCGGATACGCGTACACATGCAGAAAAATCAACGAGGGGGGGGGGGGGGGGGGTTGAGTGGTCTCGAGGTATGGTGTCCACCTCGAGTGCTGGAGGTCCCAGGTTCAAGCTCCGGTGAGGACCGGGATTTATTTTTTTAAATCCACCTGGACTTCCAGTAATAAAATTTCCCCTGGTCTCTGGGTAGTGAGATCGGACGCCCGTGTGTATTGTTGCGCACGTAAAAAATCTCTTGGCAGTTGGAAATCGAAAAAGAGTAGCCTAACGGCGCTGCCAGGGCAAAATTTCGAGTTAAAAATCTACCCAAAGTATTTCAGGATCCTCGCCGATGCAACGGAGTTCGTGCATTGAGCTGAGTTTCTCCAGACTTAGGTTTGAGTTAGGAGGAAAACGGAGCACTTATGGGTTAAACCGTGTGCCGTGATGTTGATCCAACGACTAAACGACTAGAAAAACCAACGAGCAAGTCCTACAAGAAGCAAATGAAACCCGTAAACTGATTAGTGTCAAAGTATTTTGGGCCCAATATGAGCAGAAATAAATTAGAGAACTTGATTGCAATTGACAAGATTTGGGGGAAGGGGGGAAGAGAAAACAAGGGGAAGGCAGAGAAGTAAATATCTGGATGACTTGGCCACGTGGTATGATCGAGAAAAAGAACACTGAGCTGATCCACGACTCTGGTGATCAAGTGAGATGGCGTAACATGACCTCCCACGCTTATCGGCATGACACATGATGATGATGATGATGATGATGATGATGATGATGATGATGATGATGATGATGATGATGATGATGATGATGATGATTAACCTGCGGAATGCATTTATTTACTAATCACGTGACAAGAGTTCAAAAGAAAGCGTCCACTTGCAGATGTGGACAATTTTCTGTTGATTAGCTTCGTTGGGTTACGAGGCAAACAAAATAATGTTTATATGTATTTCCAGTTGGGTATGATTTCTGAGTACGTGGCTTAGATATCAACATTGGCAAACAGAGGCAGTTGAATAATAGGAAGGCAGAACACACACGTAACATAATAGATTGAATAACAAAAAGAATAAGCATATAAATGGGTAATTTATATTTTGTTACTTACTAATTCAATTGAACATGTAAAACATTGGTAAGTCAATACATGTCAATCAATATTTGACCTCATTTAGCCTGTTCACAATTGTAACAAATATACACACAGCAGACGGACTGATAAGGGCGCCGACTGTGCAAGCAACCAAGATGGCCTTCTTACTTGTGCTTTTATTGGCACCGAAATTAATCACCCTCACATAAATAATACTATATTTACTATTTTTGATGCTTCGCTTTCTGTGCTGAATTTTGATTTGGATAAATAAAACTGCGGCAAACAATGCAAAACATAACTGCGAAGCAAATGTTAAAACAAAGGATATCATTATACAGTTATCAGCGCTGGTGTACTTGTGTGGAACTACGTCAATTGCAAACATCAGCCCAATTTTGGAAGAATAACGAGTACGTGGTATCTTGGAATCGCTGGCAGTTTCGCAGCAGCATCTGATGAAGTCATAACAGAATAGTATTAACAAAACCTCTTCTGAATACCAAAATAGCATAACATAATATTATTAACAAACACTCTTCTGAATACCAAAATAACATAACAGAATAGTATTAACAAAACCTCTTCTGAATACCAAAATAGCATAACATAATATTATTAACAAACACTCTTCTGAATACCAAAATAACATAACAGAATAACATTAACAAAAACTCTTATGAATACCAAAATAACACAACAGAATAATATTAGTAAACACTCTTCTCAATACCAAAATAACGTAATAAAATAGTATTAACAAAACCTCTTCTGAATACCAAAATAACATAACAGAATAGTTAAGTCCTCTAAAAGTACTGGATTGTTTTGGTCATAGACCATAACTTTTGGAAGGGAACGTCCCAACTGCACCTCCACGTGGTAGAGGATGGAAACACACCACGGTATGGCTAACACAGCTCTGGGGACCGAGTATTCGCCGGAATAAGTGGACAACTCTGCAGCTGAGCAGAGCAAGGCACTCACATGTCCTGACAGTCGGAAATGGCTGTCAAAGGCAGAGTTAAAAGACCACCATGTGAATGTGGAAGGCAAGGGGAAACCACCACATTATCTTCCCAAGATTTTATGGCGACACACATTTCAGAAATAGTGAACGACGTTAATGGCTGTCTTAGGACATCCTCGTCCGGTAAGGACAGTCATGAGCCACAGGTGGCACCAGACCGTCATCCATCACTGATGGCAAAACTAAAACTATAACTAAACTAAATCAATTTAGAGTAGGAACATGGAATGTTAGGACATTAAATGAGCTAGGAAAGTTAAACAATGTTCTAAGAGAAATGGAAAACATAAAAATGAATATACTGGGCATAAGTGAGATGAGATAGAAGGGATCTGGCAAAATTATAACCGACAAACACACAATAATTTAAATATTGAGCACAACCCACTACTGGCAACGCTGATCGTATTCTGGTATGAACCTAAGGCCTATCCACGTCAATGTTTCGCTCTCGTTTGAGCTCGTCAGTAGTGCATATCCTTGACCGGACCCGGAAACAAACCCCGGATCACTGGCGTGTGAAGCGGGTGTGTAACCACTAGACCACGCGGCACACGCTGGACACGGCCAAATTATCACAAGAAAATATTATAACGTCACCCATCGTAGGCTATAGCTCAAGATTTGCCAGATCGCCGCGACTGACGGCCGTCGATCGATGTGGACCCGAACGATCAGGTCTTCTCACTGGCAAGGCACATCAGGCCGCCTAAAGTCCAGCGAGCAATAATCAAATTGCTTTATTTCGTTGTTTTGGGATTTGAGATTTAAATATTGAGCACGACCCACTACTGGCAACGCTGAACGTATTCTGGTATGAACCTAAGGCCTATCCACGTCAATGTGGAAGCCCTAGACTCGAGTTTCGCTCTCGTTTGAGCTCGTCAGTAGTGCATATCCTTGACCGGACCCGGAAACAAACCCTGGATCACTGGCGGGTGAAGCGGGTGTGTAACCACTAGACCACGCGGCACACGCTGGACACGGCCAAATTATCACAACAGAATATTACAACGTCACCCATCGTAGGCTGTAGCTCAAGATTTGCCCGATCGCCGCGACTGACGTCCGTCAATCGATGTGGAACCGAACGATCAGGTCTTCTCACTGTATATATTAAACTAAAATTCTGAATGATACTTACAAAAGTGGATATTTACCGAGCGATATGCTAAAATCTGTATTTATAGCAATACCAAAGAGACCAGGGGCAATTGAATGTGAAGATTTTCGTACACTTAACCTCATAAACCATGTCACTAAGCTTCTACTCAGAATTATAATGAGAAGAACCAGAAAGAAAATAAAAATGGAAATTAGTGATGAACAGTATGGTTTTGTGGAAGGAAAGAGTACAAACAATGCAATATATATATATATATATATATATATATATATATATATATATATATATATATATATATATATATATATATATATATATATATATATATATATTACGAACACTAATATAAAGGTCAATAAAGAAACAGAGAGACATATATTTATGCTTCATAGATTATACTAAGGAATTTCATAAAGTAATACATGATGAGCTGATTAAAATTTTGGAAGATATCAACATTGATGGGAAAGATTTAAGAATAATAAAGAATATATACTGGAACCAAGTAGCAGCAATTAAAATGGGAAATAAAAAAGGTAGTTACGAACAGATAAAGCTAGGAGTACGACAGGGGTGTTTCTTGCCACCTGATCTCTTCTCCCTATATAGCGAAGTAATAATGAGAGAGATAAAAGAGAAGCCAGGAAAACTAATCGGAGGATATAATATAAACAATATACGCTATG
Organism: Cepaea hortensis; assembly: GCA_963921405.1. NCBI lineage: Eukaryota > Metazoa > Mollusca > Gastropoda > Stylommatophora > Helicidae > Cepaea > Cepaea hortensis. The sequence goes on along the minus strand of OY992883.1, from coordinate 32,793,484 downwards.
CAGATGACACAGTATTGGTGGCAGATAATGCAACAGAAGTACAACAATTATTGGATATTGTAGTATCAGAGAGTGCACAGAAAGGACTCTCCTTGAATATCAAGAAAACAGTAACAATGGTGATATCAAAGAAAATGGGGACACCAAAATGTGACATAGAAATAGAAGGGGAAATTCTCAACCAAGTGGATAATTTTAAATACCTAGGGGTACTTATAACATCAGATGGAAGATATACAACAGAGATTAAGAGCAGAATAGGGCAGGCAAAAGCCGCATTTCAGAAAATGAAGAGTATCTTATGCAATAAGTCGCTATCAATGAATAAGAAAGAGAGTGCTAAAATGCTATATAGAACCAGTTTTGCTGTATGGCAGCGAATCTTGGAATGTAAATGAACAAATTAGGAAGAACTTAGAAGCAACAGAGATGTGGTTTTTAAGACGAATGTTGTGAATTCCTTGGACTGCCAGAGTAACTAACAACGATTGCCTGAAAGAGGCTAATGAAACTAGAAAACTATATACAACAATAAGAAAGAGACTAACAGCTTTCTTTGGTCATGTGATGAGAAGAGAGGCATTGGAGAACATCGTGTCAACTGGAAAGATCGAGGGGAAGAGAGGCAGAGGCAGACCAAGAAAAATTATGCTGGACGGATTGAGGCGGTGGCATGGAGGAATATCATCAGCAGAGTTGATCCAGAACACCAAAGACCGAGATCTGTGGAGAGCCATGAACGCCTATGCCAGCCGGCACGGCACTTGATGATGATGATGAATAGTATTAACAAAACCTCTTCTGAATACCAATGTAACTGTCAGAGTGTTGAGGGGTAGCTACAGGGCAAGTATATAGAGGACAAGGGACAGAACAGAGTTAGGACAACTAAGATAACGACAGAGAAGATATAGATAAGGACATCTAGAGTATAGTTAGTAGAGTATAGACAGGAAATGGGTCAGGACATCAGAGAGTCATAAGACATGACATAAGTCAGGATACCAGAGGGTCATAAGACAGGACATCTACAAGACAGTAGATGAAGTGGAGACAGGACATAGTAAGGGACACTATCGTGTATTAGACAGAGTAACGATAGGACCAGACCGGGTAATACAAGGAGACCACCGGTCACGGGACACTGCCCTGAACGGACTAGATGTCAGTGACCTATACTAGCACGGACAGTTTGAAGTACAGCGAGAATGTTGAGACCACACGAGGTTCACACAACGGCACGGGGCCTGGTACGACCAGCCCAGCGGTTGATATTGAGAATCGTCAGACCGGACTTGGGACAGTTTCTATGAGGACCTGTTTTTTTTTAGCGAGTGCTTAATGTTTTGCGAGAGTATTAGTTTTGAGTAGAGCGAATATTGAAGTGTGAAACTATCGTGTGTTAACAGATTATGAAAGGCGGCATATTTATGTTCGCATGAAACTTACCGCCTGTATTTATTGTGTGATGATATCAGGTTCGCCTGTAAATAAATGATGAAGTTACCATACTCTTTCTTTGAGTGCGTATGAACGAGCTGAGTGCCTGTGTGTGTAAAGCGAGACGCTGACAGTAACATAACAGAATAGTATTAACAAAACCTCTTCTGAATACCAAAATAACATAAGAGAATAGTATTAACAAAAACCTCTTCTGAAAACCAAAATCATGACATAATAAAGAGAATATGGCAGATCAGAATAGCCGAATGGATAATAGTTCTCGTTCTTAAATATACTATGTGCTGATGCCGGGATGGCGGGTTCAACCTCTACACCGGTCAGTTAGACTAAAATGTTGACTTCTCGTCCTTGACTTGGGGAAGTAAATTACAAATACCTCTGAAGTTGGAGTAGGTTCGTATGATGGCGAGGGACACTGTTAATGCTAATCAACATGCAAAAATCAGTCCAGTGCACTAAAAGTAGTAGCGTGTGTATGAACTACGCTTGAGTTCAAAGTGAGCGAAAGGAAAATCAAGAGAATATGAATGCCATTTAAGAATGTAAATAGGAAGAATGGTTTGGTCTTCATACCCGTTAATGTTACTGGATCACTAGTTAATATATACAGATATGAAGAATGATATTTATTCGTGGTATCGGATTAAAGATGTGAAACTGAAGCAACTTAGTCTATGACAAAATGTTAAAGTTGCTCTTGTCTGTCAATGTCAGAGATTCTGGTTCAATCCCTAGCACAGGCCGGGTTATTTGTTCCGACCAGGACTGTTCTGGAATCTAGCCAGGGTCATACAAAATTGATACGAAACCTGTTTAACAATTTTCTGGGAATTGTCTGAATGGGAAAGCAACGAGGAAAAGAACTACTTCACTCGTCTCCTGTGTTCTGGCCTAGAATACTCAAGGCTTAAAACGTCACACCGCAAATACAGCATCTGCTATGGGGCCACCTAGATTCCTTTAGCCAGTTCGGCTAGTAGAAATACCGTAAAGTGCAACATCGGCTAGTAGAAATACCGTAAAGTGCAACATCGGCTAGTAGAAACACCGTAAAGTGCAACAACGGCTAGTAGAAACACCGTAAAGTGCAACATCGGCTAGTAGAATTACCGTAAAGTGCAACATCGGCTAGTAGAAACACCGTAAAGTGCAACATCGGCTAGTAGAAATACTGTAAAGTGCAACATCGGCTAGTAGAAATACTGTAAAGTGCAACAACATAGACCAGTGTGTTATCTTCGGTTACTGTAGAGTGCAACATTGACTAGTAGAAATACCGTAAAGTGCAACATCGGCTAGTAGAAATACCGTAAAGTGCAACATCGGCTGGTAGAAATACCGTAAAGTTGAACAACAAAGACCAGTAAGTTGGGTCCAGTTATTGTGATCGATGACTGGTACAGTTTCTGAAAGTGTCATTCTCCTTGTTCAGATTGATGCCATTATTCATATACATAGTGTTGTAGAGATTAGAGCAAGAACACTCTTTGCAAAGGTAACATTTAGCCCGATGGAAAACATACTCGCCATATAATAAAACTGTCATTTGCAGTGAGAAAAGATTGTTAAAGTGTTGCCTAAAACCTGTACTGTTGTTTGATTGCACAACATGAACAATAAGAAGACAAGCTAAGAAACATCTAATGGCAATGGAAATGTGATGTGATTTCTGAGGACAATGCACAGAGGACCATAGACGGGGAGAATAGAAAACCTATAGAAACCGCGCTTCAAGAAATAAATCTTCCCCTCTTTCTTGGTTCTTTTTGCTATGGAAGTGCAACACGTCTAGTTATGAACCTCTGCATGTTCGGAATACTGGCGGCCGGCTTTGTCGCAGAACTGACAGGTTTGCCTTATACAGAAATGTGTGGCTGCTGGTTTTCTAGCGACTGCCGCTTCCATCGACGATGAACTAGATTTTCCGTGAGGACTTTTGTGTTGGCATTCTGGCGGCGGCACTGTGGACATTGTAACTGTGCGGGCTGATTGTTTGTCAAGACTCCTGTCGGTTCCACTTTTCACATGGGGAAGTGAGGGGCATTTTGAGTGATATTCACTGGCACAGGAACGTAACATAATGGGGACGCCCCGTTGCCGTGATGTTGGAACCGAGACTAATGACTAATGACTAAGAGTTCAATGTGTTCGATTTCGACAAAATTAATTAGAAAGGAACCAGGGGCAGGCAAAGAGATACATACCTTGGTGGTGCCACATATTCCAAATTAATGATATTAATAATCATCATGTGCCATGCCGGTAAGCGTGGGCGGTCATGTCTCGCCATCTCACTCGAACACGAGATCAGCTTTGTGTTCCTGTCTCGACCATGCCACGCGGTCAAGCCAGCCGGGTATTTACTTCTCTGCCTTTCTCTTGTTTTTTTCCCCTCAGTCGTGACACTTGTCACCAAGTTCTCCAATTTAGTTCTTCACATAACGTGACCCAACTATGTTGACCGTCTACGTTTAATTTCTCAAATCAATTTATGATTTATTTTCATTTGTTTCTTGTAGGACTTGGTCATTGGTTTTTCTGTCTGTCAGTGGTATTCTATGCATTTCTCTCAGAAACCATATTTCTACAGCTATCAAATGTTTTTCAGCCTGTTTCCTCATTGTCCACGCTTCACATCCATACAAAAGTATAGGTTCTATGTAGCACTTCAACGCTCTTGTTCTCGTTGCAAATGATATATTTTTATTGGTCAGTATGTTTTCCATCTTGCAAAAGGCTACTTTCGCCATGGCGATTTTTATTCTAATCTCTTCAAGGCATCTCCCATCAGATGTTATGACTGTTCCTAGATAATTGTACCGATTCACTTGTTTAAGAATATTCCCATTTACTTGTATATTACATTGTGGTATTTCCTTCTTCCCAGTGACGACCATAACCTGTGTCTTTTTACAAAGTAATTCTAACCCTAGTTGTTCACTTGTAATATTATTCATCAATGTTTACTCTTAAGTAGCTTCTGAAAGTGTCACTCTCCTGTTCCAAATGTATGAAACTATTCATCTCAATAGAGATCATGCTGCAAGGGCAACAGTGATCTCTAAATTCAGCCCAGGATTTGTGCTATGGAGAGTTTTTGTTATTATGCCAAATGTTTTATTTTTGTGGGGTGGAAGAGGGGTGGGGGGGGGGGGGTATAAAACACAATGACTATATTTAATTGTTTTGTTTTAACACTTTAATACTCATTGTTAATAACGCTTTTCACCAATGTATTATAAAGGTAATTTATTCTTGCGCTTAGATCATATACTTTATCAATTTGCAATGAGTATTTTAAATGTTCAAGTAATTATGTTATTTTAGTAATGTATTAAAATTATAAGACACTCGTTTACCATACTGTAAAAATATGCGTCAGAACCATATACCCAAGCACACCAAAACGAGGGAGGTGTCCATTAGCTGTCGTGTTACATCTAAACCAAGAAGACGATTTTATTGTATTATTCCATTTGAGCCAAAGTGCAATAAGAACATAAAAAGGTACATCAGACATGTTCACTGTCAGTATAGGCGTAAGCCAGGGATGTGTGCTCTCTTCTCTGCTATTTAATATCTACATAGACAAAATATCCAAAGAAGCAAGCTTTGACAGAACAGGTTCTAAAAATTTTGAACTCTTTACTTCAGATTAATCATCAGATTCACCCGCAATAAATGAGCTTTTGTTTGCAGACTATCGGTGTATGTTTTATAGCAACGAGGGCAGACTGTAAAGTCATAATAATAACCTGAGTTCAACATGCAGTAGATACAATATGAATATAAATGTGTACAGCCAAAATTGTAGTATTGGAAGTTAGCAGATCTCCTGGCCAACTAAGTATACTGATAAATAGCATATCCCTGAAACACGTTAACGAATTCAAATATAAAGGAAGTATGATAACACAAGATGGCAGAATAGGCATATAAATCGAAATCAGATGTTAAATACAAATGCGCTTACATATCAAATATCACCCATACTGAAACTTCGAAACATACCTATGTCCGCGAAACGACAGATAATAAACAGCATACCCTATGCTACCAATGTCAAACTTGGACACTATCCAAATCATACTTACGCAAAATCAACACAAGTGAGATTAAATGCTCGGGGAGAGCTGTCAACTGAATTATCCGAGATAGAATAAGAAGTTGTGTTATCAGACAGACAGTGGGATCAGGCTTCCGGTTTCAAGATGGCGACGGACGGTCGGGTTGTTTTGTGTTCGTTAACTTTTTCGCGTAGGGGATGGATTTATTCATCTCTTGCGTGTAATTCGTGTGCCAGGATGTAAAACCAGGAGTTTCTACTCAAGATCTGCGCGGGTGCTACGGAGTTCGTGCATCGAGCGAAGCCATCCTTGAGTGAATCTTTAGCAGCGTGTGTGGGTTCTGTGGTTCGTTTTTTTCAACATGGCGGAACAACATGTGTTCTTCGAGCAGTCAGCAGTCAACATAACGAAGCGGCGGGGAAGCCGCGCAGGGAGAAAGAAGCAAGGTAAGCGTGGTGGTTTGAGACGTTTTAGACTCAAGTGTCACCGTCTAGGAATCAGGAATATCCGTATTCTATATTGGAACTGTGCCAGTGTAAAACAACGGGGCTCTATTTTAGAAACCCTAGTTTACAGGAACGACATTGTAGCACTCCAGGAGACGAGATTGGGCGATCAGCTACTCCGAATTTCCGGCTTCAAATGTTTCTACAACAGACGACATCTGGGAATGCGACAGCATGGTGGCGTCAGAGCTAGACATGTCCAGTTGGGACAGTGACGATATACAAATACAGGCGTTGAGAGTTCATTCCAGTACATCATTCGTGTTGGTTAATGTTTATGCCCGCAATGCGAGTATGGACGCCCAGAAGTGGCAGTGCTTAAGTGGCATATTAGGCCACGAGAGAAATGTTATTTTCTGTGGTGACTTCAACGCTAAAGGCAGATCATGGGGAAACATTTCCTCCAATACACAGGGGGAGGAGCTCGAGACTGCATTTGAAACCATTGACCTGTTTTGCATCAACAGTGGCTGTGTTACCAGGACAGCAAGCCGTCCTGGCGATGAGGACAGTGCTATTGATCTGGCGCTAGTTTCACCTTCACTCACTACAGTGTGTAGATGGGGTGTCCTAGGACACCACGGCAGCGACCACCACCCTTGCATCATATTGGTGGAGAAAGGCAGAACCAGGCAGCACAAGCTAACGGTCAAGACTTTCCAGTATGACAGTACAGGGCAAGATGTGGTGAGTAAAATAAGACGTGACAAGCGCAGAAAGTTTCAGGGCAGGAAAAAAAGCTGGGAGCAGCCACCGTGGTGGAGTTTCGAAGTGGAGAAGGCTTGGGTGGATAAGCGTAGTGCTGTAAGGAGATGGCAAAATGCCAGGAAGAACAGAGCTGGTCATCCTAGTCCCTGCATGCACTTAGAAAGAGAGATGCACATAAAAGTAAGCTATTTCAAGAAACTGGTCAAGGTGGTTAAAAGCGAAAAATGGGCAGAGGTGTGTCAAAGAGTAAGCACAGACAAGTCACTGAAATTGTTCTGGCGACTACATAAAAGCATGAGTTGTGTAGTCAAGAATAAGAGCATTTTGACTTCCAAGGTGCTGACCTCATATGGCAGAGGACTGACGAGGACAAGGGCAAAGCCCTCTTTGAACGCTATCTTGAGCAGAGCAACCAGACAGACATAGGAGGCCGAAATCTGGCCAAGGAGGTCACCTCAGACCGATGCAAGGCCCAGAACACTTCGGATGAAGACACAGTGACAGTGGAAGAAATCAAGGCTGTACTTCGACGATCAAAAAACAGTGCTCCAGGTCCTGATGGCATAAGATACGACGACATCAATAAGTGTACCAACAATGAGCTAGAGAAACTAGCAGATATGTACAACAACAGTATAGGGAGTGCTAGCATCAAGGAGGAATGGTTACACAGCTATCTGATTCCCTTGCCGAAGCCTGACAAAGACCACAAAAAAAATTCAGGGATATCGAATTATAACCATGCAGAATACAATAGGCAAGCTGCTGAAGAAGGTAATTGTCAGGAAGATATCAAGCCAGCTAGAGAGGCAAGGTGTTTTCCCACCTACCCTGGGTGGGTACCGTCCAAAAAGAGAAACCTGGACCAATGCAGTAGTCTTTGCCCATGGTGTCTATGAAGGTTTCCACTCAGGCATTGAAACCTTTACTGCAGCGATTGATCTTGAGGACACATACAACAGAGTACCATTGGATTTTTTAATGTTTCAGCTTCTTGAACTTAAAGTAAGTCCATTCCTCCTTAGTTGGATCGCTGCAGCCCTCTTCCAACGGAAAATAGTTTTTAGATGTGGCAGTTGGACTTCGGAACCAACAACAATATATCCTGGCCTACCACAGGGATCACCTTTATCTCCGGTACTGTTCAACGCCTACACAGTGAGAATCACCAGTGAGCAGATCACTGGACCTGGCAGGACATTATCATATGCCGATGATGTTTTAGTGTATCGTCAGGGTAAGGATAGAGAGCAGGTTGCTGTGGAACTACAAACCGAACTCAATCGCATAAGTACTTGGTGTGATGAAGCTTGGGCAATGGTCAACCCAACAAAGGCAACAGTGACTTGGTTCTCGTTGAATAATCACATTGTCAACACTTCAACACCAACTGTAATGCTGTGTTCAGAGATGGTGGAAAGAACGCAGGCAATGAGTTACCTAGGGATACGGTTTGATCGAAGCCTTGCTTATAATGTGCACATAGACCATGTGATAACAAAGGCCAAGCGGGGTTTGGCTGCGATGCGGGTGATGGCGGCAGCAAACTGTGAGCAGCGCCATCTATGTCTTCTGTACGAGGGGCAGGTCATGTCTGTTTTGGAGTATGCAATGGCAATCCTGACTCTCAGCCATAAGCAGATAGAAAGGAGGAAAGGATACAGAATGAAGCTATGCGCATTATTCTTGGATGTACAAGAGATACAGCATGCAGGGCGATGCGCTACCTTCTTGATTTTCCAACCATTGAAGAGAGAATACAAGTTTGCGGGGCACGCGCCTACCTCAGAGTTAACGCAAACACACAACATCCACTGCATAGTGAAATTAGGAAGGTGAAGGGCAGCAGGTTAAAAAAAGGACGGTCGTGGATGGGTCAAGCCGAAGACATTCTTCAACAGGTGTGTTCACTTGAGAACTTAGAACGTGGCGAGGAGTGGGTGCAAGTACCAACAGACTTCTGCACATCCTTTTCAGTTTGCATCCAACTAGATAGGAAATGCAGACAAGAAAATCCGGCTGCTGTGGAGGCTGAAGTACAAGCGTTGATTTTCGAGAATTCGCTAGACGGTGACGCGGTCATCTACACAGATGGGTCGGTCGTCCGACATGTGAGAAGCTCATGGGCCTTTACAGCTCGGGTCGGAGGGAGAATTGTGAAGGAGGTCTCTGGTGCTTTCACTGAAACCACAAGTAGCCTGACCATGGAAGTCATGGCAGTAAGTAAAGCAATAACATGGCTCGAGACACAGACATTCACTAGGGCTTGTTTCCTTAGCGACTCAATGAACATGATCAAGAGGATAGAGGAGGGGTTGATCCGAAGAGAATGGTTGCTGCTTCTGGAGCGGTCTCGCCTGGCAAAGATTAGTTTCATCTTCGTGCCAGGGCATGCGGGAGTACAAGGAAATGAGCGGGCTGACAAGCTCGCAGGTGAGGCTGCTGTGGAGGGCGGACGCGCCATGGACCAGGCTGACATTCTGAATGCTCTACGAGAAGTAAGACTTTTGCGAGAACCAAGTGATGACTGTGAATCTGCAACAATGGCCAGACTGCGAGAGCAGCAAATTAAAAGAGGTGTAGCCAAACAAGAACACTACGCAGGAAGCCAAAGAAGATTGATAAACCAACACAGAACTGGCGTCGTTAGCCGCTACACGCTGCGGGATTTGCTGAGGAGGGGATCCGAGCACTTATGGACTGAATGGTTCGATGTGCAATGAGGATGATTTGTCGACTAACTAACTAACTAACAGTGGGATCAACACCTTGTACCACATATATTGAAGGACAGAATACCAAACTGTTTGGCTATCTCATTAGAAGAATGCAACACCATCAACTACCATAACTGGCCCTACATCAAAGACAATCTGCTACGAGAGCAAGAGGACGCTCAAGAAGAAAATGGATTGACGACATGAAAGACATTGTACAATCACAGTGAATAATACTATCCAATGCCGCCCATCTGGCGCTGGAGAGGCAATTATTCCTACCCACAGCGCTTAACGGCAAAAGTGGAAGATGATGATGATGATGATTATGAAGATGATGATAATGATGATGATGATTCATGGAGAAAATATACTTCAACGGTGTGACGTTTACAACGTATGTCTATGTAGAATTGTAATCAACTGTGAATTTTAAGAAGCTGTGCGTTGAAACACTAAAAGCTCCGCCTTTATTCTACATTCAATGAAACAATAACCATAATGTGGTCTTGTAAAAGATTACTGCTAACCTAATTGCAATAATATCACCGAGTTGTGGAAGTCAAGTATATCGACTGTTAGACGACCTATGTGCGAGTTCAGTAGAGAAGAAAAGGCGAGACCTGTTATTTGTCTGGCTTGTGTGATTGCTGATGTATAATTAACATAAATGGACTTGTTCCTGCCTGCTGTTTATCGTGATAAGTATCACGTTAGAACTGAGACATTTCAGGTATTATACAATTAGCAGCGTTTTATCGCGTGGGTTATAATGATAGTCTGTAACCTCGAGAAGTCGTGAGAATTATTTTTTAACTGCGCTTAATAAAATGTAAAGGTAAATAATTAACTGTGCGTTTAATGGATTAGAAAGGATTGGACTATTTATATAACTGTAAGAGTATAGTTGATTATATACAAATTGAAACTTTGCAAAGATGACGGGGAACTTTCCGAACAATGGCACCAGCAGTGTTGACGACACAACTCTGCTCGTACGTTCAGTATTCATGACGCAGATTATTACAGACAGCCAAAGACGAACTATTGCCATAGTTATTTGTGTGTTTATGTGTGGGTTCATCAGTGTGTTTGGGTGCGTTACTAACATCATTAATTTGATCGTATTTTATAAACAAGGTCTTACAACAACCATCAACATCAGTTTCTTCTCCATGGCTATCTCAGATCTCAACGCTTTGGTGTTTCAGCAGCTCTTTAACCTTTATATAAACCCCGCCTTTGAGGAGTTAAATTTACCAATGATGTACACTGATTTGCAGTACATTACTACAGCTGTAGAACAGAAAATTTTCTCAAAGATAACTTGCCTTATCACCGTATATATCACAGCCGAAAGATGTCTGTGTATAGCGTTTCCATTACACGTGAAACAAATGATCACACCGCGAAAAACCGCCATAGTTATAATATTCATTTACACGGTGACTTTTGTAACTGTTGCACCCGTGTATAGTATATCCTACATAGACTGGAAGTTTTTCCCCGACATCAACCAGACCCTACTAGCTTTAGTGTTCACGACACACAGAGATTCTGTAGAAGGGGTGCTTTACTTGGCACATGCCATTTTTGGAATTCTGTCCTTCTTTGCAGTCGTTTTCTTAACTGCGATCTTAATATTTAAACTTGAACAGAAGAATAATTGGAGAAAACGGGCGACTATGAATGTGGAGAAGTCTGAATCGCTCTCGAACAAAGATAAATCCACAATCTTTATGGTTATTCTTATTGCCAGCGTGCTAATCATCTGCTACACGCCGTCTGTGATTCTGCTGTCTACCACATTCTTTGTACCGGAATTCAGCGTCCGAGGCGTGTACTACAATTTATACTATAGTTTTTGGACATTCGCCATCTTGCTGGAAAATATTAACTCCAGCGCTAATATTTTCTTATACTACAAAATGAGTACAAAATACAGACTTACGTTTAACAACCTCTTCTTCAAGTGTAAGCACTCAAGGAAGAATTCCGAATGAGTATTATACCCGTATATAAATTATCTACATGTTGTAGTGCTTACACATTACACCTGGCCAAATCATTAGCAAATACACTGGGTCCTACCAAATGGCTTATGGCACTTATTTAACTGACGTTATGTAAGTTGGTGTGCAGAAGACTTTTTTTGTTTTTCCTGGTGACCTGTCTGCATACGCATTATAATATTGCTCCTATTGCTTGTCTGGATACATCTTCGGCTTGTCTGTCTATATCCTTTATAATATTTTTCTTGGTATGTCTTGATACACCAGTAGCATTGTTTCTGTTGGCATGTATATCTACGCGTACGAGTCAATAAGTAAGTCACACAGTTCTGTTGGATGGCAGGTAAATGTAGTTGGTGTTTTCTACATGTGTCATTAAGTGACAGCAACATCGAACTTTATATTCCCGTTCTTCAGGTGGCGCTAGGTGTTTCATACGCATGTGCAGCGCATAAACAGAAAGGCGACTGTACTTACGGAGTGTACAACCAAAGAGCAACGTGCTATCGTGCGATTTTTGTGGACAAATAGACTGCCTGCAAAGGACATTCATAAGGAAATCCTTCCAGTTTATGCTGACTACCAGCCCGAATCAAAGCGTGCTTTATTGCAATGGAAACATCCTTCTTCGCCTTGTGTCCAAAAATTCAAGGTTACGCCATCAGCAGGGAAGGCTATGCTGACAGTGTTCTGGGATTGTCAAGGCGTGCTTTTAACCAATTTCAAGAAGAAAGGTGACAATGTGAATTCTGAATCGTACTGTGAAATTCTATCGATGCTTCATGATGCAATTCGAAGAAAACGTCCAGGACTGTTGACTAGAGGAGTGTGGCTTCTTCATGACAATGCCAGGCCACATACGGCTCGATTAACTCAGGAGAAAATTAACCAACTAAGGTGGGAAGTTCTGGAACATCCACTTTACAGCCCCGACTTAGCCCCTAGCGATTTCCATCTTTTTGGTCCACTGAAAACCCACCTTGGCGGGAGACATTTCGCGAATGACGCCGAAGTTGAATGTGACGTGAAAACGTAGTTTAGAAACCAGATCACGCAGTTCCATGCAGCCAATCTGGGAGGACTGATAAAACGATGGGATAAGTGCATCAATGTTTGTGGAAATTATGTTGAGAAATAAATAGACAATGTATGTATAAAAATAAATTCGTTTCAAGTTGTTATAATATTTAGTTATTTTTCTACAGCCATTTGTGACTTACTTATTGACTTCCCTGCGTATATCTTAATGGTGTTTGTGTTGGTTTGTTTGTATACGTATGTAACAAAGTTTGTGTTTGTCTACCTGCTTCTATAACATGACTTCTATTCACATGTCTGCAAAAGTCTTTAAAATCTGAGAGAATCATGTTATGATAAACACTTAAATATTCGAATTAGAAATAACATGTGTTAATTATTAAAGTCGTTAATGTAATAATATGGTATCCTAGCACCGTATCCCAAATAAATGTGCATCAAAACATTGTTGGGATTCCGTGTTTAATTGCTGTACCAAATCTAACTTATGTTTAGACATAACAATTGAGTTAAATAGCTTGCCCAGCCGAGACAGAATGTCTCTACAGGAGCAACTTGTGGCAAGTTCCGATAGACTAACATGACAGACTTGAATCGAAGCCATCCACATCACCATCATCATCATCATCATCATCATCATCATCATCATCATCATCATCATCATCATCATCATCATCATCATCATCATCATCATCATCATCATCATCATCATCATCATCATCATCGTCGTCGTCGTCGTCGTCATCATCATCATCATCATCATCATCATCATCATCATCATCATCATCATCGTCATTATCATCATCATCATCATCATCATCATCTCGCGTGTTATGCCGATAAACATGAGTGGTCACAGTTCACCATCTCACACCATTACCAGTTCCATATCAGCCATGTGTTATTGTCACAGTGATGCCATGTAGCCACGCCATCCAGGCATTTAAGTCTTTGTTTTCCCCTAGCTCTTGTTAAATAAAGTTTGCTATTTGTCACTCAGTTTTCAAGTCTACTCTCCTCATAACATACCCACACAAAAAAAAACAATTTACGGTTTCTTGCTGTTTCACGAATGACTACCTCTTTCGTGTTCCTGTCCGTCCTTGGTATTCTTTGCATTTATCGCTGAAACCATCTTTCGCTGTCATTAGATGTTTTAGCTTATCTGCTGATTGTCGACGTTTCATATACAATAGTATAGGTTAAGTGTGGCACTTTTTCTCACTGCGAATGCCAATTTTTTTTATTATTGACTATGCTCTACGCGCGATATGGAAGCAGACTCTTGCCTTGGTTTTCATAAAATAGTATATGTGCTAGTCTTTCAGAAAGCAATGACGAACTACTGAACGTAAACTTTCCAAGAAATCTCAAACATCCCAAAAAACTCTGGAATTGGCTGCGAAGTCATGTTTTAGAGATATATAGCAAATGTCTCTCATAGTCCATGTTTCAGAGACATTTAGCCCATGTCTCTCATAGTCCATGTTTTATAGACATATAGCACATGTCTCTCATAGTCCATGCTTTATAGACATATAGCCCATGTCTCTCATAGCCTATGTTTTATAGACATATAGCCCATGTCTCTCATAGTCCATGTTTTATAGACATATAGCACATGTCTCTCATAGTCCATGCTTTATAGACATATAGCCCATGTCTCTCATAGCCTATGTTTTATAGACATATAGCCCATGTCTCTCTTAGTCCATGCTTCAGAGACATTTAGCCCATGTCTCTCATAGTCCATGTTTTATAGATATATAGCCCATGTCTCTCATAGTCTGTGTTTTATAGACATATAGCCCATGTCTCTCATAGCCCATGTTTTATAGACATATAGCCCATGTCTCTCATAGTCCATGTTTTATAGACATATAGCCCATGCCTCTCATAGCCCAAGTTTTATAGACATATAGCCCATGTCTCTCATAGTCCATGTTTTATAGACATATAGCCCATGTCTCTCATAGCCCATGGTTTATAGACATATAGCCCATGTCTCTCTTAGTCCATGTTTCAGAGACATTTAGCCCTTGTCTCTCATAGTCCATGTTTTATAGACATATAGCCCATGTCTCTCATAATCCATGCTTTATAGACATATAGCCCATGCCTCTCATAGCCCATGTTTCAGAGATATAAAGCCCATGTCTCTCTTCGAGAGGAGCGTGTGGCCTGGAGGTTACGGTTTACACCTCTGGCATTGTGAGACATATCTCTAACTTAAATATTGAGCACAACCCACTACTGGCAACGCCGATCGCATTCCGGCACAAACCTAAGGCCTATCCACGTCATGGAAGCACTATACTCGAGTTTCGCCCTCGTTTGAGCTCGTCAGTAATGCATATCCCTGACCGGATCCGGAAACAAGCCCCGGATCACGCGTGTGAAGCGGGTGTGTAACCACGCGGCACACACTGGACACGCCAAATTATCACACCGGAATACCACAACGCTACCCATCGTAGGCTATGCTCAAGATTGCCCAATCGCCGCGACTGACGTCCGGGCAATCTTAAGCATAGCCTACGATGGGTAGCGTTGTGGTATTCCGGTGTGATAATTTGGCGTGTTCAGTGTGTGCCGCGTGGTTACACACCCGCTTCACACGCGTGATCCGGGGCTTGTTTCCGGATCCGGTCAGGGATATGCACTACTGACGAGCTCAAACGAGGGCGAAACTCGAGTATAGTGCTTCCATGACGTGGATAGGCCTTAGGTTTGTGCCGGAATGCGATCGGCGTTGCCAGTAGTGGGTTGTGCTCAATATTTAAATTTCAAATCCCGAAACAACCAAATAATCAATATTTCTAACTTCCGATACAGGAAGGACTTTCTGCTTATCCGAAGAAAATTATAACTAATAGTCTGTACGCTGCGTGGCGACTAACCGGGCACTTGGTTTCTGTACCCCAACCCTTAATAGTCTCAACAATCAAAAACAATGGTGCAAATGCCACTATAATCTGTCATTATTGCCACCGTTAATTTGACTTAATTATTCACTACATTACATGATATGTTTAACCAGTCAGTAGATTCCTCTGCAACAGATAATCGTACTAGGCAATTAAATGAGTCCTAACATGCAAAAGTAAATTCCTAAAGCGGAAAAAAAAAATTGTTATTGACCAATATATTCAAAAATAATAAGGAAAATAAAACTGTTAATAAAAGTTTCCATCTTGAGCAAGAGTAAATTATGTCCCTTTTATTTAGGAACTGTATT
Source organism: Cepaea hortensis (assembly GCA_963921405.1). NCBI lineage: Eukaryota > Metazoa > Mollusca > Gastropoda > Stylommatophora > Helicidae > Cepaea > Cepaea hortensis. The sequence goes on along the minus strand of OY992883.1, from coordinate 32,777,734 downwards.
TTCTGAGAAATTGTTGCTCAACAAACTTAACAAGACATATTGGTTTTTGACAACTGTTATTAGATTATTGTGTCACCGGTTACATATTGTTTAAGAGTTAAATATCCAGTATGAATATTGATGAGCAGACAGGACTGTATTGACACAAGAGACAGAGTATTCGGCCTAGACATTTTTTACATGAGTTTGTACGACATTGAATAACACTTGTCTACCCGACGTCGTGTTCAGTCTGCTATTGGCTTAGCTCACTAGGCACAATAGTAAATCATCGCAGATACAGATGTAGACTCTTGACTTTCTTGACTTATTTTCCTTTATTTGAGCTTAGTTGCAAAAGGTTGATATGCGCGCTATTTTAGTTTATTCAAACAACAAAAGTAAATTAGTATACACACACGAATACGTTTGTAGATTCGAAACATCATATATAATTTTCATATACAATGAATATTAAGATTCATCGCCAAACGATAGCCTGCACTGAAGTTGACTTTAATACTGCGCTTTAGAATTCCCAATGTTCATCTCATGATGATGTTGCGAACGACTTCGGTGACGGCTCCGCCTGATTGTGTGACAGCAAGTGTATCGGTCTGGAGCCTGCCGAGAGGCCTATCAATCACTATGTAATAGCACAATATACCATGTTCACCTCACAGTGCAAGGTGAGGCTTCTAACTACTTTCATACTGGGCTAACTTAGGCAAAGGCCATTATTTAGTATAGTTCCAGCATGTTAGCCATTATTTTCACCCTTCTTTCTCTTCGCATCTTCCAATATACCTCACATGATTAGCTTCTACATATGTATATAAATAATATTTCTATATATTGCAATGACAGTGAGTCAGGTATTAGTTAGATATGACTGAGCTACCGTATGACAGTAGACGGTACTACCTGCTTTCTGTTAGCGCCGAATGTTGGGCGGCGCTTACCAAACCCGACACCTCACATTGTGCCAACGGCTTCGGTCGGAGTCGCACAACCGGAAGAGTGTATGACTTACCATAGTGCTAGAAGATGTAACCTAAGACTAAATGTCATGACCGGGCAGACCCGGACCTAAATATTGGTCAGCAACTGGTCTAGGATCGAAGCTCCGACAGGTGGACAGTTAGATCATTGCTTTGCTGATCCGACAGCTTCTGCGACTTGTCTGGTTCCAGGATTATCAGTGTAAACTAGCAGACCCAGAGATGGTTCAGGCTGCATGGGCAATACATGGTCTGAAAAATTCATCCCATGCTTTGCGCTATGGAGAAGTATAACTCCTGGGAGCAGCCACCTTGGTGAAATTTTGAGGTTGAATAGGCCTGGGAGGATAAGCGTAGTGCTGTAAGAAAATGGCAAAACGCCAAAAAGAACAGTCACCCATCCTAATCCCTGCAAGCATTTAGAAAGAGACATGCACACAAAAGTAAGCTACTTCAAAATAACTGGTTAAGGTGGTTAAAAGTGAAAAATGGGCAGAGGTATGTCAAAGAGTAAGCACAGACAAGTCACTGAAATTGTTCTGGAGACTACATAAAAGCATGAGTGGGGTAGTCAAGAAAAAGAGTATTCATGACTTCCAAGGTGCTGACCTCATCTGGCAGAGGAATGACGAGAACAAGGGCAAAGCACTTTTCGAAAGCTACCTAGGGCAAAACAACCAGACAGATAGAGGCCGAAATCTCGCCAAGGAGGTCACCTCAGATAGGTGCAATGCCCAAAACATTTCGGATGAAGACACTGTGACAGTGAAACAAATCAAGGCTGTGCTTCGACGTTAAAAAAACAGCCAGGCCAGGTGGTATAAGATCAATATCAAAATGTGTACCGACAACGAGCTAGAGAAATTAGCAGACATGTACAACAACAGTATAGGGAGTGCTAGCATCAAGGAGGAGTGGTTACACAGCTATCTGATTCCCTTGCCGAAGCATGGCAAAGACCACACAAAAATTCGGGGGTATCGAGTAATAACCGTGTAGAATACAATAGGCAATCTGCTGGAGAAGTTAATTGCCAGAAAAACATCAAGCCAACTAGAGAGGCAGAGTGCTTTCCCCCCTACCCTGGGAGGGTACCGTCCAAACAGAGAAACCTGGACCAATGCAGCAGTTTATGCCCATGATGTCTATGAAGGTTTCCACTCAAGCATTGAAACATTTGTTGCAGCGATTGATCTTGAGGACGTGTACAACAGAGTACCACTGGATTTTTTAATGCTTTAGCTTCTTGAACTCAAGATAAGTCCTTTCCTCCTTAGTTGGATCGCTGCAGCAGTCTTCCAACGTAAAGTAGTCTTTAGATGTTGCAGTTGGACTTCAGAACCAACAACAATATATCCTGGCCTACCACAGGGATCACCATTGTCTCCGGTGCTGTTCCAACGCCTACCTACACTGTGAGAATCACCAGTGAGCAAATCATAGGACCGGGGAGAACATCGTCGTATGCAGACAATTTTTTAGTGTATCGTCAGGGCAAGGATAGAGATCAGGTTGCTGTGGAACTACAAACTGAACTCAATCGCATAAGCACTTTGTGTGTTGAAGCTGGGGCAATGGTCAGCCCAACAAAGGCAACAGTGACATGGTTCTCTTTGAATAACCATATTGTCAACACCCCAATGCCAGTTGTAAATCTGAGTTCAGAGACGGTGGAAAGAACGCAGGCGATGAATTACCTGGGGATACGATTTGATCGAAGCCTTGCTTACACTGAGCACATCGACCAGGTGATAACAAAGGCCAAGCGGGGTTTGGGTGCGATGCGGGTGATGCCGGCGGCAAACTGTGAGCAGCGCCATCTATGTCTTCTTTACGAGGGTCTGGTCCTTTCTGTTTTGGAGTATGCGATAGCGATCCTCACTCTCAGCCATAAGCAGATAGAAAGGATGAAAGGATACAGAACGAAGCTATGCACATTATTCTTGGATGTACAAGAGATACATCATGCAGGGCGATGCGCTACCTTCTTGATTTTCCAACCATGAGGGAGAGAATACAATTTTGCCAAGCACGTGCCTATCTAGGAGTCAATGCAAACACACAACATCCACTACACAGCGAGATTAAGAAGGTAAAGGGCAGCAGGTTCAAAAGAGAAAAGCCATGGATGGGTCAAGCCGAAGACATTCTTCAGCAGGTGTATTCACTTGAGGACTTAGAACCTGGCGAGGAATGGGTACAAATGCCAACAGAGCTCTGTACATCCTTCTCAGTGTGCATCCAACTAGACAAGAAATGCAGACAAGAAAATCCAGCTGCTTTGGAGGCGGAAGTACAGGCTCTGATCTTCAAGAATTCTTTAAAGGATGATGCTGCCATTTACACTTATGGGTCGGTCGTTCGAAGAGTGAGAAGTTCATAAGCCTTTAGGGCTGAGGCCGGAGGGAAAAGTGTGAAGGAAGAGTCTGGCGCTTTTGCTTTGACCACAAGCAGCCTTAATATGGAAGTCATGTCAGTAAGTAAAGCAATAACATGGCTCGAGACACAGACATTGAATCGGGCCTGTGTCCTTAGTGACTCAATGGGTATGCTCAGAAGGATAGAGATGGGGTGGATCCGCCTGGTGGAGAGGGACACTGGTGTTAAGGAAAGCTAATCCAGGTAAAAATCAATCCAGTTCACGAGACGTTTTAGCATGCGTGTGGACTATGCAGGAACTCAACACGAGCGTACAAAACAAAAAGAAGTAAAACATCCTAGTATAGAATGGGAAGGGTAGAAATAAGAACAGCAGCACGTGTCTACATCAGTGTCATGAAAACCACTGTCGTTAGCAATAAGATGATGCAATTTACAGAGACTGTCTGTATGCACAGCTGCAGTTGTTTACAACAAGTGGCAGGTAGATCAAATGGCACCGCTGACCTTGAGAATTCTTGGGTAGACAGAAAATATGTAGAATTCTTGGGTAGACAGAAAATATGTCAAGGTTATTTTGCCGACCAGCGAAATCAAAGACAGACGCTAGCTGTGTTGATTGTCATAAAAAGGGGAAACTACTTGTGACATTGGTTGAGAAAAGGGAAGAGAAGATTCCTGAAATGGATAATCTGCCCCTGGAACCATCTGATGTTTTGACATCAAAGGAACGTCACTGGAATAACTCAATGCTCTTTGACAAAAACATGATTTGTTTATAGCTAGTGTAACTCAGACAGTTGACTTAGGCAGACGTGCTTTGGCACTGCAGTTATGGATGTTAATAACATCTACCGTGTGCGGGATTAATCAGATTTTATTTTACACGTGCCTGTCATGGCAAAATGTAGAGGTGATTTAGGAGAACTGCGGTGTTGCATAAGGTATAGTGTAATTAGGCCTAATTAATTTAGGCAGTAGCATGGTTGAAACTAGCTAGTGAAGTGATGATTAGCTCTGTTAGTTGAGAATAGAGTAGTTAAGTGATGATTAGCTCTGTTAGTTGAGAATAGAGTAGTGAAGTGATGATTAGCTCTGTTAGTTGAGAATAGAGTGGTGAAGTGAGAAGTAGCTCTGCAAGGGAGAATAGTGTAGCGGGATGACATTTGGAGAGATATAAGATGGGTTGGGAGATGGGGAAAGTGTCCAATGGGGGGATCTTTCAGTGGGGTGCCCACTGGGGTTCTGCACTCTGTTTATTGGTCTTTCCTTGTCATAGCCTGATTCGGACCTAGGTGAGGAGCTCATCTGCTCTATGACAGAGTTTAGTTAGCTGAAAAATATCAGAGCAAGGCAATAGGCTTACGCTCAGCCGGTAGGATCAGTGACTAGTGATATCACCAGATGTGTTATTTCTCTAACAGGTTCCATGCCAGTTACGAGGAAGTTCAACAATGGTTTTGAAGAAGTTCAACTCCAATTGGGAATAACACCAGTGGAACAGTCAAATGTTTTCTTCTTACGGAAAATGAATAACGTCAGAAAAGAAAGGGTGTATAATAATGTTTACGCTGGACTCATGATCAGGAGGGTCCACCATAACACGGCTCAGAAGAGCAAAACAATATAACGATTCCTGTGTGTTAAGGTTCACCTAGGATGGGTGATGATTGTTGATACATCACACAGCATACAAACTTTATTAACTACACGAGAACTTTAAAATGTAACATTCACATGGTGTGGTAGATTCCAGTGAAATATTACAAGAGACATTGTACTTGAGACTGTATAGACACTAGTTAGGATCAAGTATATTAACAATAACAGTGATACCTAATTTCACAGTACAAAGGATTTGTACATTTTTTAGAAACTATAGGAACTTAAAATGTGCAGTGTGCAACCGGTCCATGATCAGTGGTAAATAATAAACTGTATCTATTTCGAAGAAACAAGTCGATGGATTACCAGGTAGCTACAGATGAAAGTCAGTGTCTGGCAGGAGAGATACATCACTCGGTGAGGCAATCTTGTTCTGACCTAACGTGCTGTGGTGTGTCCTTGCAAGGATGAACTGACTGTGCTATTGATCTGAAGGTCCGATTCTACTCACATTATAGAACACGACACACATTCTTCGCATACAAGTCTCACATACATTACACTTTTCTTTTAATAAATTAATTGTTATTAATTTTTAGAAGCTAGAGTTGTTGAGTATGTTGCGTTGGGGAAGAATGAGAGGGGGCATGATACAGCAGTGATAGAGAGAGAGAGAGAGAGAAAGAGGTGTCCATAAACTGACGGAGTTTTGTAGACAGATTCTAGGGGTTTCTCCAGGATAATGATAAGGGGTTAAAATAAAATGTGGGTGTTGATTCCTCACACTCTAGGGACGACACTTTAAATGGATACACGACAATCAGCAATATAGAACATCCTAGTATAGAATGGGAAGGGTAGAAATAAGAACAGCAGCACGTGTCTACATCAGCAATATAGAACATTCTAGTATAGAATGGGAAGGGAAGAAATAAGAACAGCAGCACAAGTCTACATCAGCAATATAGAACATCCTAGTATAGAATGGGAAGGGTATAAATAAGAACAGCAGCACGTGTCTACATCAGCAATATAGAACATTCTAGTATAGAATGGGAAGGGTAGAAAAAAGAACAGCAGGACGTGTCTGTCAGAATCTCGAATGTCCCCAACCGGGATGCAGTAACATCGTTACGCCCGCCAGGCGAGTATTAGTTACCTGCCCGCAGGTTGCTGGCTGACGCGATAGCCAGCGGTCAGGCAAGGACAAAGCAAGACGCACGCAGGCCTCGTGAAGCCAATCCACAGAGGGCAAGCGCTTTGCGAGAAACAGACAGACAGCTTGGGGTACTCGGACCAGACTGGACGTGTGGAGAGAGAAAGGCTTTGTGTAGTTCTGTGCCCGAAAGTCGAGTGCTTGTACATCTTGTGAGATAGACTGTAAGCTGTGGGTTGTCTGTAAGTGTATTGATGTATAATGTATGTATTGTAATGATCATCACATGTCAAACTAGATCGTGTTGCATGTGATCGGTAAATAAATCCATTGAACTTCGTGTCGTTGTGTCTCAAGTCCAATCATGTTGTACTTGTACTTGTCTCACATGTGTTAGGTATAACGAGCCAGGTTTAAGACTCTGACATGTGTGAACGTGGGCGCTCGTCCTCATTGAACGATTAATTTATTTAAGATTTGAACCTAGATTTGTGAACGTTACTTTTGTCCAGCGTTAATATACATTTAAAATGTGAACGTGAAGGCTCATCCTCATATAGTATTATATTAAATTGTTTGAATATGGAGGCTAGATGTGAACGTAAAGTACATACATTTGTTTGATCTTGTAAACGTGTAAAACATCAGTGATTGTGTAACTTGTCGCCATTTTGACCTTGTCGACATTGTGAAATCGTCGCCATTGTAACCTTGTCGCCATCTTGTAAACTTGATGTCTATGTCCTTACTGAATATCATCTTGATGTAAGTGATGTGTCATCGGTGTTGTAGAGTGTTGAGATATATTTAGATTGTCTTGGTGAAGTTGTCTTGTGGAAAGCAAAAAGTTTCGGAAAGAAAGTGACTTGTGGTTTTGAAAAAAAAAATTGTTGATTGACGACATTACGACCTACAATTACACTCAACGCCATACAAACCTAATCAAAACTTAGTGACAAGCATACACACCACATCAGATAGACGCTAATTTATTTCCTCCAAAACAAAGCAGGTTTTCTGTGCCATCTGAAACCCTTGCCCGTAGAGGTCATTTGTGTTTTGAACTAGCGACTACAGTTCCTAGCCCTAGTGTGAACCGTTCTCCACCGCATCCAGTACACTTGAGTATATTTTTCTTTCTATATACTTTCGGATGCAAATTTGGGCACAAATTGTAAGTTGAACACAATTGTAAATTTTTCACTATACTAACAACTTATAACTAATTGTGTGTCTGACAACTCATTTGCATTTATTATTACCATCATATCTTCATTAAACGACTTCATCGAGATGGGTTTAAAGCTAAAGTTAACTGGTGATGAGTTAACAACTTTTAGTGAAAGGAAATACTCTGAATACCACGAACGCGAGGAAAGAGCAGCTGAAAGGGCTGCCAAACAGGCAGAGGCAGAAACAGCATTAAAGCAGGCAGAGATAGAATTATCTGCAAAAACAAAACAGGCAGAGTTAGAGAATGAATTGAGGAAGGCAGAAATCTCAGCTCAGAGTAAAAGAGAGGAGCTTGAGTTACAACTAAAAATTAAACAACTCGAAACTGACACTGCCATAGACAAAGAGTCTAAGAAATCGGAAAGACTGGAGAAAGAAAACCAGTACAAAAAGTATCAAGGTATTGTGAGAAATTATACCTCAGGTGACTTCATTGCAGCGTTCACCCAAAATTTTGAAACCTTAATGGACCATTACCAGGTCCCAATGTCTGAATGGAATATTATTTATATGAGGAGTTTGTCAGGGGAACCTCTGAAAGTCATAGAGACTATCCCCAAAGACCTCAGGAAAGATTACCATTATCTAAAATCAAAGATCATGGCACATTTTATGCTAGATGAGGCAGGCTACAGAGAACAATTCAGCAAGTTGAGTCCAAAATCGACTCAAACGTTCTCTGACTACCTCTGCTTAGTCAGAGACATATTTGCAAAATGGACTTCAGCAGCCAAAATAAATAAAGATTATCAGAAATTAGAAGATCTAATCATCAGGGATAAAGTCATCTCATCCCTTCCATCAGCATTTTCAAAATTTTTGCAAGAGAATGAATGTACGAGTGTAGATCAGATTGAGAGACGTGGTTCGGCTTATTATACAGCCAATAAACATTGTTTTGCTAGTGAAGCTATTGATACAAACTTTGTAGCATCGGCTAACTATGAAAAACCTCGATCAGAACCCTATCATAGGCAAAAACCATATAAGCCTACTTCTGAGAAATACAATCATTGTAGATATTGTAACTTTTCACACCACCAAGGTGAGATGTGTGACAAAAACCCTGCATATCTTACATATCTACAAAACAATCATAAATAGCCAAGATAAGGAACGTAAAGCCTTCAAAAATGCACGTAAATGTTTCCTCTGTAAGGCGTACGGGCATTGGCGTCATGCTTGTAAAGGAAGACAAATGACCAAGAAAGCAAATGCCGCCTTATTTGATAGTTCATCATCAGATGAAGAACAATCAGAGAAACATCATGTGAACTCAGCACAGGCTTTTGACATGTTATACGCAAATAAATGTACTGTTTGTAATACCTTTTATGAAGATGGCGTTTTGACATGCGGCCACTCCATTCCTATTGCCAATGAAGAAGCTATATATAATCAATGTCTAACCAGAGGTCACTTCCCATCAGCCTTTAAAATCGCTAAAGTGTATCCTCATTTAAAAGCTGGTCCTCTAGGCGATCGTCTCATGAGTAATTATAGACCAATTTCCATATTATCCTCATTATCCAAACCGCTAGAAAAGCACATCCACAAAACAACACTAGATCACTTAGTTCGCCATAAACTGATAGTTGACAGTCAGTCAGGATTTCGGCCAAAATATTCTTGCCATACGGCACTAACAAACATAATAGAAAACTGGCATCAAAATATTAACAACAATACTCTATGTGGAGCGGTGTTTATAGACTTTAGGAAAGCATTCGATATGATAGATCATACTATTCTAATTAAAAAACTAGAAACAATGAAAGTAAGTTTTAATATAGTGACATTAATAAAATCATTCTTATTAGACAGAAAGCAAGTAGTATCACACAAAGTTTTATCTCAAGCCATTACCATTAATATTGGAGTACCTCAGGGGTCTATTCTTGGCCCTCTATTATTTGCCATTTATATAAATGATCTTCCATTAAATCTGTCGTCGTCCTGCGATCTATTTGCTGATGACTGCACAGTATATACAAACGCTGTTGATCGTAATGTGCTAGAATTATCCTTGCAACAGGAAATAAATAGTGTAGTTAACTGGAGTCATGCAAACCGCATGCAAATTAACATTACTAAAACAAAGTCTATGTTAATAGGAACCAGGCAAAGACTTCACACTCTAAACTCGCAGAGAACTCTTCAGCTGCACATTGGCAGCACGCCTGTAGAAAGTGTCACCGAGCACAAGACACTGGGTGTTATCATAGATCAAAATCTAACTTTTAACTCACATGTTCATGCTCTAGTTAAACAAATAGCCAAAAAAGTATACCAACTTGCCAAAATTAAAAATTTCCTTGACGAAAACACAAGAAAGATATTCTATACTTCTCATATACAAACACATATTGATTACTGCTCCACAGTCTGGGATGGATGCTCCAAATCAATAACAAAACGCCTATATTCACTCCAGAAAAGGGCAGTGCGTTTAATTAATGGTGAAAAGCTTACCGACAATTCTAACCTATATAAACGTCTCCGGTTACTGCCACTCCACAAGCGCCTGCTTTTTAATAAGACCAAACTAATTCACAAAATCCTATTTCAAAATGCTCCAAGCTACCTTTGGCCATTGTTTAAATATAACGCTAGACATAGCGAACGACTAAATATACTTCATGTCCCTAAACCTAGGATAGACTTATATAAAACAAGCTTAGCATACTCTGCCGCTCAGTTGTGGAACAATCTTCCACAAGAAATCAAAGACACCACCAATCATGATACATACATTCGCAACCTGTTTGAACACTACCTTAGTACAGACTACATGCCCCCATAACAAACAACACAAAAAAGACAATAATGGTAACTTATCTCAAACGACAACTAGCCAAAAAACATTCCCTTATGTATGGCACGTTACACCCTCGTTAGGTATTTATAATGCCCATGTTAAACACTGCCTCAGTGAGTCATTTGTTATTGATTATTTTTCATGCGTTTTAATGTTCTTTTGTTGTCAAAAGTTGCTTTATAAGTGATGTTGAATGAAAGAATGTATGAGAGGAAATAGAGAAGAAGGGCAGAATGTCAGACGGGCCTGCGTGCCCAATTCTTAACCCTTTGAAAATAAAGACTTATTATTATTATTATTATATAGATTCCAAAGGCAGAATAAACATCCATCAGGGATATGTGAATGGCAAGCCCGCTACAGTCCTTCGGGACACCGGCAGTTCACTTATTGGACTAAAGAGAAAGTTCATAATGCCTACAGACTATACAGGCAGGCACGTAACATGCAGAACATTCTCTGGGAATATTGAAAAGTACCCATTAGCATGGGCATATATTCAGACACCTTTCCTCACTGGGAAAGTAAAATGCGCAGCATTAACTAACCCTGTGTGTGATATTATCATTGGAAATTTACCAGAGGTGAATGACATGCCTCATGATATAACATCTGTTTGCATTGATGAGAACATAACATCATCACCATCACATATCATCATTGATAATGTTGTATCACCAAATGAATGTATGGTAGCTAATGTAGCACTAAGATCTCATGACATCATTGATCAAACTCTTTCATCACCATCTGATATCATTGAATGTATGAACGCAGTAACTAGATCTACTGCTAGAGTGCAAGATGAAATTAATCAAACTGAGGCTATAGAAATGCTTAGCCCAGTGGTACTACCTCCTAAAACTATGAAGGAGACTTTTGTAACAGCCCAAAAGGCTGATCCTTCATTGTCTAAATATTTTAATCTGATCGGCCAAAAGCCAAAGGTAACAAAAAATGCAAAATGGCATTTTGCTTTGAAAAATTGCATCCTCACCAGGTACTATACCAGAGGTGACAGCACAACAGAGCAAACTGTTTTGCTAGTTGAATACCGTAAGCAAGCCTTACATCTTGCCCATGATATACCTCTTGCAGGGCATATGGCATACTCTAAGACCAGATCAAGATTACTAACACAGTTTTATTGGCCCAAATTCTGCAATGACATTAAGCAATATTGCAGAAGTTGTGACATCTGCCAAAAACTAGTAAAGAAAGGTAAACACCCACAGGCAAAATTACAAATCACTGACTTAGCCAGTCGACCTTTTGAGAAAATATCTGTCGACATAGTGGGCCCTCTTAATCAGATAACAACCAGAGGGAATAAATATATTATTACCTTCATTGATCTATGTAGTCGCTGGCCTGAAGCGATCCGTTAAAGAACATAACTGCCAATGATATAATGGAAGTTTTCTTCCATATATTTTCACGGATAGGATTTCCAGACACTATCCTATCAGATAGGGGAAGTCAGTTCATTGCCGCATCTACTCAAGCTTTCACCAAAATGTTAGGGGTGAAGCAATGTTTCAATTCTCCATATCACCCTCACTCAACTGGTATCATAGAGAAGATTAACGGTGATTTAAAGCATATGCTTGCTAAAGTCACGCAAGAACATCCTAACAACTGGGACTTATATTTGCCTGCTATACTTTTTGCTTATCGCGAAGTGCCACATTCTAGTACTGGATTCTCTCCTTTTGAACTTATCTATGGTGCCAAACCACGTGGCCCATTGAGTATCTATCATCAAATGTTAACTGAAGCCACTCCTTTACTTAAACCCATATCATCATACGTATACGTTACATCATTGCGTGAAAGAATCATCAAATCTTGTATAATTGCAAAAGAAGCACTAAAATTATCTGGTGCGACATATAGACAATATGCAGACAAAGGTAACAGGACAATAACGTTGACACCTGGACAGGACGTACTTCTTCTCTTACCTAGTGACAGACACTTATTGACTGAGTCTTGGCAAGGACCATTTAAAGTAATAAGACAGATTTCAGCTGTAGACTATGAGATTCAAATAAAAGACAAACACAAAATATTCCACATCAATATGCTAAGACCATATTACAACAGAGATAACGAACAAGACGATACAACAGCTTGTACAGTAATAATAGACCATGAAGATGACGAAGATAGTGACGAAATTCCAACACCTGCATTAGACACGATAAACTGCTTGAAAGAAATCAAAATAAACCCAAACTTAACTCAAGCAGAAACAGATAGCTGCAAACATCTCATACAACAGTACAACACCATCTTCTCCAACAACCCAGGACAAACAGAATTAGTACAGCATCACATCACACTCACTTCAAACACACCCATAAGATGCAGACCTTACACCATTCCAGTGCATTACAAAGAAAACTTACATCAGGAAATCATTAGCTTAGAGAAAAACAACATCATTAGACGATCCCAATCACATTTCTCATCTCCAATGGTCATGGTACGCAAAAAAAAAAAAAAAAACAACAACAACACGATAAGACTCTGTATCGACTATAGGAAATTAAATAAAATAACACTTCTAGATCTAGAACCAATGTCCAACTCTGAAGATCTACTGACAGAACTGACAAACTCTAGATTCTTTACGAAGTTAGACATGACAAAAGGTTACTGGCAGATAACGGTAGACGAACAGAGCAGACACCTGACAGCATTTGCCACACCTTGGGGACTGTACGAATGGTGCAAACTTCCATTTGGGCTGGTCAATGCCCCAGCGACATTCGTACGTATGACACGACTTTTACTAGTGGACATACCAAACATTATCTGTTACATGGACGACATTTGTGTTCACACAAAGACAATGACAGACCATATAAAGACATTACAGCAGACATTTGAACGGATCAGACAGCACGGACTGACGGTAAAGCCTACAAAACTAGACATAGCCTATCAGGAAATATCTTTCTTGGGGTATAAAATATCTAATGGCTTTGTCATGACAGACGATAACATCGTGTCCAAAATACTGAAACTTTCACTTCCAACTACGAAAAAGCAAGTCAGAAGTGTGTTAGGACTACTAAATTATTATAGACAGTTCATACCTGATTTTGCTAAACTGACTGAAAAATTTACTAACCTACTAACGAAAGACCAACCTGAAAATATTGTAAACAATGAATGCCTAAAATTTGCATTCCAGAAAGTGTTATCTTATTTCTCTGAGAATAGTTTAAAGAATCCCATTCTCAAATTGCCAAATTTTCTTATTTCTGTCAGATTACGCACAGACGCGAGCTCCGTAGCGATTGGGGCAGTTCTGTTACAGGAACATGATAACATCCTACATCCTGTATACTACTTCTCTAGAAAATTAAAACCTAGAGAACGCGCTTGGTCGACACCGCAGTTGGAAGCCCTTGCTCTAGTGGAGGGTATAACTAAATTTTCCAGATTCCTCATGGGACGTCATTTCATTGTGGAGTCCGACAATAGCCCTTTAAAATTTATTACTTCAGGAATGCCTACCAACCAAATGATAGCGCGCTGGTCTCTTAAACTTCAAGATTACAGCTTGAAGTTCGACATATCGCAGGCAGAACCAACACGATTGCCGATCTTTTGTCCCGTTGTCCGACCGACCCAGTAAGCACTAATGTCTGAGTGCAGTGTGTTAAATACACTCAGACCAACACAGCCATCAGTGAAGTTTTTTTTCCACGAAAGCTGTGTATGTCTACTATGTGATGTGATAGGGTTTATTCCCACTATATATAGTTTTCTTATTTTATTATTACTGTAAGTAAGTGTCGTGAATAATTGTGCAGCGTGTGGTAGAAAGTGAACAATATTAATTGTATATATATTACGAAACAAGAACAGTGCCACATTTGCTCTGAACTTACCGCAAGCGAACTATCCAATTTATCAGTGGTATCTGCGAGTGGAACATATCCAGTGATATTTTAATCCGTGTATGAAAGTGTGACCTGAACTTTGACATTTACACCACTGCAGTCAATCGAAATCCAGAAGTTTTCCAGCGAAACATCCAACACATGAACTAGCAGAACAGTTACATTCCGAATTGCTACATCAGACCGGAACAAGTGTGTGATAGAATGTTTCAACATCAGCTGTTCGTGTGTACTTCCGGATAATTTATAAATTTAGTCCAAAATTAGCAGACGACAAACAAAACCTTAAAAAGGTATGACGCTTCTAAAATATTTGGGAATCATAAATCTCGAATACACGAATTGTGTATTAATATTGTTTCAACTAGTGTAATCTTAGAATCATATCTTGATTAACTTATTCATACTATCGACATTTTTTCGCTAGTATGGGAAAGCATCAAGCAATGACACTAAGAAATAGAAGAATAATTGTAAATCATTAAATTTAAGATTGTTTAAAATTATGTCCCTTTCATTTAATTGTTATTACATTATTACACCAAGGGCGATAAATTGAAATGTATTCGAATATGTGTTGTATATAAATAGCCATGGTGTTGCTAGATTGTTGACACTCCAAGAAGTCATCAACTGGGCATGGTATAGGGTTACCGACGTTGTAGACCGACGGAAGAGCTCATGGCCAAATAAGGTCGGAACTCGAACGTTGAATACGGCTTATAAAAAGTCGTATTACGGTCTTACCAGATGTTTTTTTTGTTACAAAGAGCATATTATTACTTTTTTTAGAGGTTGCGAGGTAGTTGCTTTGGAAAGCTGGTGCTACCGATCTGACTGGGTCAATATTGCAACTCAGGTAATCATCCATCGAGAGGATGAAACTTGGCAAGTGGTAAAAATTGAACACCACATGTCTTAAAATACAACTTGCATTTCTTATGTATTTCTATGCCAATATATGTATTATTATGTATTTCTATACCAATGTATATAACAACAAAAGGATCGATTCTGACATGGTTAAAATATTAACCCGGTATGTATATAGAGTATACATGAAAGATGACATCTTTCATGAAGAAGCCCCGGGGGAGCGTGTCAGAATCTCGAATGTCCCCAACCGGGATGCAGTAACATCGTTACGCCCGCCAGGCGAATAGTCCCCAACCGGGATGCAGTAACATCGATACGCCCGCCAGGCGAGTATTAGTTACCTGCCCCCCGGTTGCTGGCTGACGCGATAGCCAGCGGTCAGGCAAGGACAAAGCAAGACGCGTGCAGGCCTCGTGAAGCCAATCCACAGAGGGCAAGCGCTTTGCGAGAAACAGACAGACAGCTTGGGGTACTCGGACCAGACTGGACGTGTGGAGAGAGAAAGGCTTTGTGTAGTTCTGTGCCCGAAAGTCGAGTGCTTGTACATCTTGTGAGATAGACTGTAAGCTGTGGGTTGTCTGTAAGTGTATTGATGTATAATGTATGTATTGTAATGATCATCACATGTCAAACTAGATCGTGTTGCATGTGATCGGTAAATAAATCAATTGAACTTCGCGTCGTTGTGTCTCAAGTCCAATCATGTTGTACTTGTACTTGTCTCACATGTGTTAGGTATAACGAGCCAGGTTTAAGACTCTGACAGTGTCTACATCAGCAATATAGAACATCGTAGTATAGAATGGGATGGGTAGAAATTGTCGCTTGTCGTCCCTGGGGGGGGGGGGGAAGTGGATTCAACAAGCACACCTGTTAATTATCCTTGTCTAGGGTTTCCTCTGCTGGTGGGCCTATTGCCGGACCTTTGTCTACAGACCCCCTTTTAGTCTTTTTATTCGCTAGCTCTCTATCTCTTACCCCATTACCATACCCCTCTTCACTTTCCTCCAGCGCATACCCACACAAGAATGTCTTCTAATAAATATTGAATTAATTTATTAGATAAAATGTCTCAGGTGTGTGTGTGGAGTGTAAGTGCAAAGACATATGTGTTGTATTCTATCTTGTAGTGAGACAAGAGCGACAATCACAGATCTACATCAAAAGTAGCATCACATAACGGCCAGATTGTCTCACAACAGCACAGATTTGGAAGGTGCTCACCCGGTAAAATGTCTCTCTGAATGATGTTGCTGTCGTTACCATATTTCCTTGAACATCGTTTTCACTTGGGGAAAAAAAAACAGTATGTTCACCACAGTGTTTTATTTTTCGGTAACGTCTTTTAGGTTTATATATTCTATTAAAAAAATGGAAGTTATTATCTTCATGTACTGTCCACACATCGGAGATTTCACGGTACTATCATCTCTGAGTGAATTAGTAGTCACCACAATGTCTATTATATCACCGACACACTGCGTTTAGGAATCCCCAGAATGTTCTGTTACTAATAACAAGTGATCTGGCATGACAGCCTCTTCATTTTTAAGACAGTTCATAGGCACAATATTGAGCTTCATATTTTGGTTTCTTTTTTGAATATATGCTGCTGTCAGTCTTTTATCCTGACTGCCTTATATGTGTCCGTTATTTCTATAACTGTCTGACCTGTATAGGTGATATATGCCTTCAATCTTGCCGATAGTTCTCACTGCATCTGACTATGGTCATTTCTTTCTAGTCATGAGTGTTGCTATTTTGGTTTTCAGGGGAACCTGTCGAAGAGACAATACCTGGTGAGATCAACCTAACTCAGACTCATTAGAGGTGAGAGTAGGCGTAGGGCCATTATCAGTTCTAACTTCTATATATTCAGAGAAATGATCTCTGTGACATATGACATAAGAGTTCTACACCTAACGTAAGACTATGTCAAAGAAGAGAAAGTCATAGGGAGGTATAGAAATCCCAGTAACCACTTATAATATAATCTCCTATCATAGACCTATCATTATCTCTCCTTCGTACGGCCTATTTTCCATTATCAAGTACTAATACTATCGAGTGCACTAACCCTGGCTCAACCCGCTAAGTTACTTCTCAGCTATCTGCGGTCGACACTCTATATTATGTGTACACACGAAAGTTCCCTATGCTAGCTTTTTATTATATATATATATATATATATATATATATATATATATATATATATATATATATATATATATATATATATATAATCACCTTATTTACTAATTCCGGCCTAGAATTACACCACTTAATTCCATAAAGGAAAAGTGCGGGTCGACTTTACACAACCTAGTCTTAGTAATATATATTCTATTTCGGCACTCAATCAAATCCACACCCGCCTATCGTAAAGGCCAACTTAAACTGCCTATTAAAACAGGAATTTCAATTCAAAGTTATAGGCTGGACTACGTCACTTGTTTTGTTCTTAACCCTCAGCCTTTGTTCTATTACCTGGTTGTTTTGATCTCCGTACACCGTACTGATCATCGTCTTTAATAAAGACGATCCCCTGTTCCATCGTGTTTCGCCGTTTGATCAAAGGACTCTGTTCACCGTATTTCCACGCGATCCCTGTTTGATCTAGCTCCGGACTCCTCGGAGATAAACGATGTTTCTGGGTCCCGGTGATTCTCCGTCAGTCCGATACTGACTCTTGTCTTTGAACGTTCTTGGTAGACAATTCTTCCGTTGGGTTTCGCTTCCGTGTCCAATACGTACGGCCAGTGTTTGAAGTCACGACCGCCGTCTTTTTGAAAATTTCAGGACCGTCACATAACTGTTTCTGTCATTTTCTCCATCGGGATCGTCGCCTGCCAGCCATATCATGACAGAAATAATAACAGCAGCACGTGTCTACATCAGCAATATAGAACATCGTAGTATACAATGGGAAGGGTAGAAAGAAGAACAGCAGCACGTGTCTACATCAGCAATATAGAACATCGTAGTATACAATGGGAAGGGTAGAAATAAGAACAGCAGCACGTGTCTATATCAGCAATATAGAACATCCTAGTATAGAATGGGAAGGGTAGAAATAAGTACAGCAGCACGTGTCTACATCAGCAATATAGAACATCCTAGTATAGAATGGCCGGTCTCTCTGGCTGTGGGATTACAACACTTTCTCTCTGTAATCCCGTTTATCACGCAGAGTCTCGTAGCGGAGCGAGAGCTGAGGCGGTTCGACCCCCGCTTGTGACTTGCGGGATACTGAGCCGGCCGCTCAGAAAGCAATGGCAAACTACTGATCGTAATCTTGCCAAGATATCAACATACAGCTGAAAGATGATGGTGTTGACAGCTAAGTCCTGTAAAGGATATGCTAAAAAAAAAAAAGTATAGAATGGGAAGGGTAGAAAAAAGAACAGCAGCACGTGTCTACATCAGGAATATAGAACATCCTAGTATAGAATGGGAAGGGAAGAAATAAGAACAGCAGCACGTGTCTACATCAGCAATATAGAACATCCTAGTATAGAATGGAAATGGTAGAAATAAGAACAGCAGCACGTGTCTACATCAGCAATATAGAACATTCTAGTATAGAATGGAAAGGGTAGAAATAAGAACAGCAGCACGTGTCTACATCAGCAATATAGAACATTCTAGTATAGAATGGAAAAGGGTAGAAATAAGAACAGCAGCACGTCTCTACATCAGCAATATAGATCATTCTAGTATAGAATGGAAAGGGTAGAAATAAGAACAGCAGCACGTGTCTACATCGGCAATATAGAACATTCTAGTATAGAATGGAAAGGGGAGAAATAAGAACTGCAGCACGTGTCTACATCACAATATAGAAGAAGGGAGACATAAATGAGCAACGGCAAAATGCCGCTATAATCTCTAGGATGTAGAGGAGATATAGAGATATCAGCAGTCTCTCTCTCTCTCTCTCTCTCTCTCTCTCTCTCTCTCTCTCTCTCTCTCTCTCTCTCTCTCTCTCTCTCTCTCTCTCTATATATATATATATATATATATATATATATATATATATATATATATATATATATATATATATATATATATATATATCATTCATATTATCACTTTGAATGCCACTTGATTTTAACATGCATAAAATTAACACATGTAAATTACTGTAGAGTGAGTGGGAGAGTTAGTGAGTGTGAGTGAGAGAGAGAGAGAGAGAGAGAGAGAGAGAGAGAGAGAGAGAGAAGAGAGAGTGAATGAGTGTGATAGTGTGTGTAGGTAAAAAGAAAAGAGAGAGAGAGAGAGAGAGAGAGAGAGAGAGAGAGAGAGAGAGAGAGAGAGAGAGAGAGAGAGAGAGAGGAGAGTTGAGCGCACGCATGTCATATACATACTATTCCATATTTTTATGCATTCTCATCTTTCATATTACGAGGTATCATTTTGTATGCCATTTGATTTTGTCATGTATAATATAACATTACTGTGATGTGAGTGAGGGAGTTAGTGAGTGGGAGGAGAGAGAGAGAGAGAGAGAGAGAGAGAGAGAGAGAGAGAGAGAGAGAGAGAGAGAGAGAGAGAGAGAGAGAGGAGAGAGAGAGAGAGAGAGAGAGAGAGAGAGAGAGAGAGAGAGAGAGAGAGAGAGAGAGAGAGAGAGAGAGAGAGAGAGAGAGGTTGAATTGCATCACTAATTTTTACGCTACACAATGTATATGTGCAAATTTTTCTCCACTTCTTACAATTTTTGCGAGAATGCTCACGACAATCATCAGTGTCTCAACTGTGTGTAAAATGTGGGAGTTTATTCTTATTAGTTTCAGTGATCATGTATGTGTGTAGATGTGAGGATGTTTGTATGGGTGTGTATGTGAGGGATGTGTGTGTGTGTGTGTGTGTGGGGGGGGATGTATGAGTGGATGGGTTGTATGTGGGGGATGTGTATGGGTTGATGGGTGATGTGTGGATGGGTGAAAGGATGTATAGTCGGTGGTGAATGTATGTGTGTGTGAGGGATGTGTGTGTGTGTGGAGGGGGGATATTTGGGAGGATTATTGGAAGTATGTGGGTGTTGGTGGGTTGGGGGTGTGGGTAGGGAATGTGTATTTGAGTGGGTGAATGGGTGTGTAGAAGATTGTGTGAGTTGAGGGATGGGTGTGTAATGGGTGTGGGGACGAGTGTGGGGGTATCTGTGAATGGGATATGTCTGTGTGGGTGGGATAAGTGTGAGTGGGTGGAGGATGTATGTGTGGGGGATGTGTGGGTTGGTGGGGAGATGTGTGAGTGGTGAGAGATGTGTGGGCGGGGATGTGTATGAGGAATGCATATGGGGTATGTGTGTGTGTGGGGAATGTGTTTATGGGTGGAGTTTTGTGTGGGAGGGAGATGTGTGAGAGGTGGGGAGGTGTGGGTTATGCAGGTGGATGATGGA
This sequence comes from Cepaea hortensis, assembly GCA_963921405.1. Lineage (NCBI taxonomy): Eukaryota > Metazoa > Mollusca > Gastropoda > Stylommatophora > Helicidae > Cepaea > Cepaea hortensis. The sequence goes on along the minus strand of OY992883.1, from coordinate 32,757,369 downwards.
TGTATGTGAGGATGGGGGATGTGTGTTTGGCCTTGGGTGGTTCGGGTGTGTGTGGGTGGGAGGGTAGATGAGAGATGCATGTGTTGATGGGCGGGTGGGTGATGTGTGGGTGTGAGTGGTGATGGATGAGTACGTGAGTGGGTGGATGTGTGTGAGAGATGAGTGTATGATTGGGGGATGTGTGTGTTTGTGGGACGTTGTGTGTGAGCGGCGGATGTGTGTGGGTGGGGTATATGTGGGTGGTGGGGTGTGTATGGGTGGGAGGTGTGTGTTTTTTGGGTGTTTATGGGTGGGGGATATGTGTGGGCAGGTGGGGAGATGTGTTTGTGGGTGGGGATGTGTGTATAGGTGGGGGATGTGTAGTTGAGAGGTGGCGGATATTGGGTGGGTGAGTGGGTGTAGGTTGGCTGATTTGTGTGTGGGTGGGTGGGGAAAATTGTGAGTGTGAGGGTGCGGAATGTATGTGTGGATAGGTTCGAGATGTGTGGGTTGACGGGGATATGTGTGTGTTGTTTTGTGATGTCTGTTTTGCTGGGTGGTTGCGGGTGTGTGGGTGTGTGGTGGAGAATATTTTGGTGGGTGTGTGCGTTTCGGTTATGGGGATGGGTGAGGGATGTATATGTGGGGACATGTGTGTGTGTGTGGGGGGGGGGGGGGATCAGTGGGTGGGTGGCGGCATGAATGTATGCCTGAGTCTGTGTGAGTGCGTGGAGGTATGTGTGGGTGGGTGGGGTGTGGTGGGTGGGGGAAGTGTGGGTGTCTGAGGGATGTGTGGGTGGCTGCGGGGTGAGAGGGTGGATGGGGGATGTGTCTCACAACATTGCAATATGCACTGTTTATGTTACAACTTTCATTTGACAATGTTTTCTCCCCCATGTGAATGTACCATGCGTAATGTGCATTGTTTATGCTTACAAAATCCATTTGACAATGTTGTTTTTTCCTATGTAAATGTAACATGCACATTTGATGAATAAAGATGAGTGATCGAAAGGGCCGAATGTAAGAACGGGACTGCGTGCCCAATTTGTTACCCTTTTAAAATAAAGTTTGTTCGTGCGTTCGTTCGTTCGTTAGTTCCCTCCCTCTCTCTCTCTCTCTGCCTCCCCCCCCCCCTCTCTCTCTCTCTCGCTCTCTCTCTCTCTCTGCCTCCCTCTCTCCTCTCTCCCTCTCTCCTCGTGCTAGAAGGGGGTAGATACTGAATGAAAAGGGAGAGGGGAACTATTTTCTACCCCATCAAAGAATTGTCACAATTCATTGTCCCAGTGTCATCTACCACGGGGAACTACCTGTACACACAAACCAGTCCTTTTAACGATTGGCCCATTGTTGTATTAGTCACGCAATTCCTTGACGGTAAAACGCTCACTTCACAAACAGCATACGATACACGTGGTTTTTGTTTTCCTTTGTTGTTTCTTTGTTCAACGTATACAGTAGCCAGAACGATAAACAACGTGTGTTTGTGTAATTGAGTAGAAATAAAACATTGAAAGGCACAAGATTTGTCAACGCCTCAAGCGTTACAAGGTAGGTCTAGCATGAACAAAGACACTTCCGGGACTTCACGTATCTAACGCTCAACATTCTTCTGGGATAATCAAAGATACTTTTGCACGCCTTGTGGCGTATCGGGTGTGTGGTGCTTTCCCCACATTTATATCGACCAATCAATACTCATGTTGCGATGTGGTCAACATGGCGGTTTCCGCTTTTATTTCCTAAAACATTTTCTGGTTCCTATTTTAGCCTGAGTTCACCTGTCAGTCCAAGCTAATTAAAATAAATAAATAAATAAATCGCCTTCTCTGTGTGGATTCGTTCTCATGACCACCAGGCAGCAGAGAAGCACACTAGCCCACTGCGCAACTT
>OY992883.1:32659620-32755297 GCA_963921405.1 Cepaea hortensis | reverse complement strand
GAGAGAGAGAAAGAGAGAGAGAGAGAGATAGAGAGAGGAGAGAGAGAGAGAGAGAGTGAGAGAGAGAGAGAGAGAGAGAGAGAGAGAGAGAGAGAGAGAGAGAGAGAGAGAGAGAGATTCTACGTCATCATGATCAACCATACATTCCTCTTTCTTGCTTTACCAATAACCAGCATGTGACGCGGTGATTGAACGATGGAAGCAGCACAACTGTTACATTTTAACACTGTCTATATGTATAAGCTTTCATAGTTTCTGTCTACTGACACTATGTTTGTTAGTTATATTAGTTTCTGTTCACTATTTATAGCACTGTTCCTGTTTGTTAGCTATGTTAATTTCTGTCAACTAAGACCGTATATGTATGTTTTTTTTTCTCATAAAATTTTTACATGACATCGCAGTCAACACCAGCATTTATGTCGCTGTGATCTCTTGGCAAGTTTACGTTCAATAGTTTGCTATTGCATTTTGAACGACCGGCACCGATATCAACGCAGGACCAGAGCAACGCATTCTGCTGCCAAATCGAGCGCAGATGTGTTTCGATCGCAGGTATACAGGATTACGAACCACGTCCGTAAGCTCTTCGCCACGGAGTCCGCTATGTATGTTAGTTATGTTAATTACTGTCAACTAAGACCGTCTATTATATTAGCTATGTTAATTTCTGTCAACTAAGACCGTCTATGTATGCTAGCTATGTTAATTTATGTCAACAAAGACCATTAGTATATGGAAGCTATGTCAATTTCTGTCGACTAAAACTATATGTATGTTAGCTTATCCATCCATCATGTGCCATGCCGGTAAGCGTGGGCGGTCATGTTCTGTCATCTCACCCGATCGATCACCAGAGTCGTGGATCAGCTCCGTGTTTCTGTCTCGACTATGCCACAAGGCCAAGCCATCCAGGTACTTGCTTCTAGGTCTTCCCTTGGTCTGTTCCCCTCGATCTTACCAGTTGTCACCAAATTCTCCAATCCATTTCTTCTCATAACATGTCCAAAAAATTTTGACTGTCTACGTCTAATTTCTCTAATCAATTTACGTCTTCATTTGTTTCTTGAAGGACTTGTTCATTGGTCTTTCTGGCTGTCCATGGTATTCTTTGCATTTTCCTCAGAAACCACATCTCTACAGCCATCAGATGTTTTTCAGCCTGACTGCTCATTGTCCACGCTTCACATCCATACAAAAGTACAGGCTCAATGTAGCATCTCAACACTCTCTTTCTCGTTTCAATTGACATCTTTTTATTGGTCAATATGTTTTTCATCTTGCTAAAGGCTACTTTTGCCATGGCGATTCTTGTTCTAATCTCTTCAAGGCATCTCCCATCAGATGTTATTACTGTTCCGAGATAATTGTACCTGCTCACTTGTTGAAGAATATTCCCATTTACTTGTATATTACATTGTGGTATTTCGTCCTTCCTAGTGACGACCATAATCTGTGTCTTTTTACAATTTAATTCTAACCCTAGTTGTTCACTGTGTGTCACAATCGCATCTACTAAATTTTGCAGGTCCTGTTCATTGTCTGCAATCAAGACTGTATCATCTGCATATCTAATGTTATTGATGCATCGTCCCCCAATGTTGATTCCTTCCATATCTTCAATATTTCTGAAAATACTTTCACTGTACAGGGAAAACAGATCTGGAGACATTACACATCCCTGTCTCACACCCCTTTTAATAGGCTGATATTGGCTTACTTCATTATCAACTCTTATGGCAGCTTGTTGTTTCCAATATATGTTTTTTACAAGTCTAAGATCTTTTCCATCAATTTGTAGATCTTCAAGCATCCTTATCATGTTGACATGTCTCACTTTATCAAAAGCCTTTGTGTAGTCAATAAAGCAAAGGTGTAGATCTTTGTTTACTTCTATAGAACGTTCGATTATGTTTCTCAGTATATACACAGCATTTACTGTACCCTTGCCTTCCACAAACCCACATTGTTCTTCTCCTATTTCAGGTTGTATTTTCCTCCTAACTCTTTGCATGATAATTCTTAGCAAAATCTTCGTGATGTGACTCATTATACTAATTGTTCGATGTTGATCACATTCCAAGGCTCCTGATTTCTTGGGGATTGCAATAAATACAGAATTACATAACTCCTGAGGTATATTTCCAGTATCATATATTGTATTAAGCAGACTGGTAACTTGATCTATTCCATATTCTTCTAAAGCATTAATCATTTCTGTTGTGACGCTGTCTGAACCGGGGGTTTTGCCAGATTTCATATGGTTAAGAGCATTCTGAACCTCCATCTTCAAAATTGCTGGTCCTTCATTATTATTTTGAACATCATACTGTTCGTCTCTGTTGTCGTCATACAGGTTTTTCACGTAATCTGACCATTCATGTAATATCTGATCTTTTTCTATTATGACTCTTCCATCTTTTGTCTTTAGGCAGCCTGCTGATGTACGTGTTCTTTGATTAGTAAGCTCCTGAATTCTTTTGTGCATTAGGTTCGCATTGTTACTGTTGTGTTGTTTTTCAATTTCTCTGCAATTTTTCTCAAGCCATGTTTCTTTTGCCTCCTTACATAAGGTTCTCACTTTTCTGTGAATTTCTTCATATTTGGCAGGATTATTTTTGTTCTGTCTTCTTGTTTCCATTAGTTGTAAAATTTCTTCAGTCATCCATGTCTTACGGCCCACTTTCTTTACTTTTGGAATAGTTTTTTCTGCTGCGCAACTGATTGAATTCTTCATCGTTTCCCATTGATCATCTACATCTTGAAACAGGATCTCTAGATCAGACAATATATCAAATTTGTTCTTTACTTCTATGTTAAAATTATTGTTAAAAAAATTGTTAGCTTATGAGGGACATAAATAGAGTAGTTGAAGAGATTGGGAAATGCATACTACAGTCAGCACGAAATACAGTACGAAGAGGAGCCCGTAAATATTATAAACCCTACTGGAGTAGTGAACTGGAACAGTTGCATAATGATGTGGTAGTGTGTAGAAAGCAAGCAGAGACCAAACCCAGCCAAGAGCACCATAATAAATACCAGCACGCAAAAGCCAAATTTCAAAGGGCCCAGCTGCAGGCTAGACGGAATAGCTGGCAGGAGAAAACAGTCACTGAACTTTGAAAGAGACACGAGGAAGTTGTGGAAGCTAATAAAACAACTTAACGATGAGGGCGCAGGGAGAAACTTAAAAATTGCACTACATAAAGACGTGAAAATCTTAACAGGAAAGCAAGCAGCTGACCATTTTGCGGACTCATCCGCACAAGATAACATCGAAATTAGTCCAGAGAAACAACAAAAGATTCGAGAGAAATGGCAACATACAGGACAGAATGACATACCATATGAGGTTATGAAGGCACCTATCACAATCAGTGAACTGGAGCTAGCCATATCAAAACTGAAAATGAGAAAGTCACCAGGAGCTGATGGTATCTCCAATGAAATGATCAGGAACCTAGGAACAGAGGCCAAAGCAAAGCTGTTGCAGATCTTCAATAACACCTGGACCGTAGGTAGTGTTCCACAAGCCTGGAGAGAAGCAATCATGATACCCCTCCTAATATCTGGGAAAGATAGTTCCATTTCCTCCAGCTACAGACCAATTATCCTCACCAGCTATCTCTGCAAAACAATGGAGCGAGTCATCAATCACAGACTGCAGTGGTACATTGAAAGTGAAAACATCCTTGTGCTACAACAGGCTGGCTTTAGGCAGTGTTACTATACGGAAGATCAGACAACCTACCTCTCTCAAGAAATTGAGGATGCATTCCAAGAGAAGAAGCTGGTGTTTGCGGCATGGGTGGATCTGAAGAAAGCCTTTGACAAAGTCTGCAAAGAAGGTCTGATGAGGAAACTGAGAAATGTAAGTCAATGGAAGAATGTACAAATGGGTGAAAGTATACTTGCACAACAGAAGAGCCCGAGTACAGATAGGCGGACTCAAGAGCAAGAAAGTACTACTGCGTCACGATGTTCCCCATGGGGGGGGGGGGGGGGAGTCTTGTCGCCCACACTTTTTCTAATCTTCATTAATGATCTTCTTGCTACTGTATGGAAATAAAGCGACAGTGTACGCTGATGACCTGGTTTTGTGGAGCACAAATGAACATGCATCGGTGGCCACCAGATCGCTACAAAGAGCTGTAGATACATTTGTTGCATGGGCGGATAGATGGTGTGTCAGCATAAACACTGACAAGTGCAGTACCACTCTGTTTACCCTCTCTCAAAAACAAAAGGCAGGGATCATCCAGATAAATGGAATACCCTTAAAGAAGATAAAGAACCAACATACCTTGGAGTAACATTTGATGGCAGGCTGACATGGAGAAATAAATAAATGTTTTGCATATCCTTTACAGGACATCGCTGTCAACATCAGCATCTTTCAGCTAATTTTTGATTTCTTGGCAAGATTACGCTCAGTCGTTTGCCATTGCTTTCTGAGCGACCGGCTCCATACTCTCATAAGTCACTGGCGCGACTCGAACCGCCTCCAATTCTCGTGCGCTCACGTCAACGACGAGAGTATTCGGGGTTACGGAGAAAGCTGCTAACACTCGACCAGGGAGACCGACGACATGGAGAAAACATATCAAAAAAGCTGTAGCAAAAGCCAGAAGGAAAACAGCCAACCTGAGAACGCTAAGTGGAACCACTTGGGAAGCCAGTGGAAAAATACTTAGCAAAGTTTATCAACAGAGCATACGACCACACCTAGAATACGGGTCAACTGCGTGGTGTTCAGCATCAAAAACCACACTACAAGAGCTGGACAAGGTGTAACATCAAGCACTTAGAATCACTACAGGAGGGATGAGATCAACCCCTATAGTGGAAATGGAGAAGATGGGGAGGACACACGCACTATGTGAGCGCAGAGATACGAAAACGCTAATACAAGCATAAAAGTTCCTCAGCTTGCCAGGCCACCCTATGAAGAACAAATTTGAAAACCTAGCTATAGGGCGGTTGAAAAGAAGTAGTTTTATCCACCAACCCAAACGACTCTGCAGAGAAACCACCGATCTGCCCACAGTTGGTATCCCCCTGACAACTAGTCTAGAGCGAATTCCATGAAAAGATGAACAGAGACTATCACTACATATTCGGACAAAAGTGAGAGGATTATTTGACAAGGAAAAACAGAATAGTATACAACTCAGAACAGCAACTCCCACTTCCTTGATGACGAATACCTACAGGACCTCTGATTCCGAGTCTACACAGATGTGTCCGCACAAAATACTGTTCGAAATGGAGGAGCGGGAGTGTACATAGAATACCCAAATAATACTAGGGACACGGCCAGAGTTCCAAAAGGAATGTACTACCATAACTATGCTGCTCAAATTGAGGCAATCAAGATAGCAACAGAGAAATTACTAAATACCAGCCATGGTACACAACCCGTGATGCTATTGACAGATGCAAAATCATTACTCGAAGCACTCCTGTCTGGGAAATTGCCAGTACTAAGGACACTACTTTCTGAACTTAGCAGTCAGCATAAGGTCACCATACAGTGGATACCATCCCACTGTGGAGTACCCGGAAACGACAGAGCTGATCGATTGGCTAAGGAAGGAGCAAACGAAGAACAGCCTTATGTGTCCACTACATACCAGCAAAAGAAAAGAATGATCAAATCAGTCAGAGAGCCACCAAAACCTGCTCAAGACGACTACCACGTTATTGACAAATCAGAACAAGTCATTATTCTGCGCCTCAGAGCGGGACACAACAGATTATGCAACAACATGTATACGACATTCAAGATTGGTGAAACAGCCATGTGCACATGTGGATTGGCGTCACAGACAGCAGAGCACATACTCCAAGACTGCCCAAATTACAACATGTCTAGGCAAACCTTCTGGCCTAGAGAGACAACGGTGGAAGATAAACTCAATGGACCACTGAATGAACTAAAAAAGACTATTAGATTCATACAAGAGACAACATTGCAGTCATAGACATATTTCAAGCAAACGTAAGAAGAAGAAGTTACCAGTGTTAATTTCTGTCGACTTAGACCGTTTATATATGTTAGCTATGTTAATTTCTGTCAACTAAGACCGTTTATGTTTGTTAGTTATGTTAATTTCTTTCCACCATGTCTCTTTGTGTGTTATGAATGTGTTAATTTCTGTTCACCAAGACTCAGTTCGTTACCTCTCTTAATGCCCATCCACTAATAGTATTATGTGTGTTGTTTTAATAAAAAGGCATGACAGGTTTACAAGATGTTACAATCAACTCCAGATCCTACGAGCTTTTTGTGATTTACTTGGCAATTCTAAGTTCATTAGTTTGCCATTGCTTTCTGAACGGAAAGGTTACCTGTACATACACATAACTGGCGCGTGGAATGAACATACTATGCCACCGTCAGAAGGGAAAGTTTAAGCGTGTTCAACATCTTGGCAACGCGGACCTTCATTTGTCGTTGCTAGCTTTGTCAGTGTCCGTTCGCTAACACTGTTTATGGTTGTTAGCTGTGATAATTTCCATTCACAAGCAGTTTGTATTTGTTGGATTTGTTAAGTTACATTCAGGCGCACTGTTTGTATTTGTTGGATTTGTTAACTTACATTCAGGAGCTTTGTGTGTATTTGTTGGATTTGTTAACTTACATTCACAAGCGCTGTTTATATGTGCTAATAGAGTTAATTTCCGTCTACTGACACTGTTAGTGTCGCGGCGAAGGAGTTACTTGCGCGGTTCGTAATCCCGCATACCCGCGTTCGAAACACCGCTGCTGGTGATTTGGCGGCAAACTGTCTTGCGTTGGTTCTTTTATGAAATGGTATGGGAACCGGTCGCTCAGAAACCAATGGCAAACCACTGAACGTAAACTTGCCAAAAGATCACAGCTGTAAACATTTCTGGTGTTGACTGCGACGTCATGTAAAGGATATACAACTAACTTTTTAAAAATACGGTTTGTATTTCTTCAATCAATCAATCATGTGCCATGCCGGAAAGCGTGGGCGGTCATGATTCGCCATTTCACTCGATCACCAGAGTCGTGGATCAGTTCAGTGTTCCTGTCTCGTCCATGCCATGTGGCCAAGCCATCCAGATATTTTCCTCTCGGTCTTCCTCTTGGTCTGTTCCCTTCGATCTTGCCAGTTGTCACTAAGTTCTGCAGTCCATTTCTTCTCATAACATGGCCAAAAAATTGTGACTATCTACGTCTAATTTCTTTAATCAATCTACGATTTTCATTTGTCTCCTGTAGTACTTGGTCATTGGTTTTTCTATCTGTCCATGGTATTCTTTGCATTTTCCTCAGAAACCACATTTCTGCGGCGATTCTTGTTCTAATTTCCTCAAGGCACCTCCCATCAGATGTTATGACTGTTCCGAGATAACTGTACCGATTCACTTGTTGAAGAATATTCCCATTTACTTGTATATTACATTGTGGTATTTCGTTCTTCCTAGTGACGACCATAACCTGTGTCTTCTTACAATTTAATTCCAACCCCAGCTGCTCACTGTGGACAACAACCGCATCTACTAATTGTTGCAGATCATGTGCATTGTCTGCAATCAATACTGTATCATCTGCATATCTAATGTTATTTATGTTTCGTCCTCCAGTGCTGATTCCATTTATGTCTTCTACATTTCTGAAAATATTTTCACTGTATAGGGAAAAAAGATCTGGAGACATTACACATCCCTGCCTAACACCTCTCTTAATAGGTTGATATTGTCCCACCTCATTATCAATCCTTATGGCAGCTTGTTGTTTCCAATATATGTTTTTTATAAGTCTAATGTCTTTCCCATCAATTTGTAGATCTGCAAGCATATCCACAATGTTGACATGTCTAACTCTATCAAAAGCCTTTGTGAAGTCAATAAAGCAAAGATGTATATCATTGTTTACTTCTATAGCACGTTCAATAATTGTTCGCAGCATATACACAGTATTTACTGTACCCTTTCCTTCTACAAACCCACATTGTTCTTCCCCTATTTCAGGTTGTATGTTCTTCCTCACTCTTTGCATGATAATTCGTAACAAAATATTTGTGATGTGACTCATTATACTAATTGTTCTATGTTGATCACATTCCAAGGTTCCTGATTTCTTTGGGATTGCAATAAATACAGAATTACATAATTCAGAAGGTATACCTCCAGTATCATATAATGTGTTCAGCAGTCTGGTGACTTGCTCTAGTCCAAATTCTTCTAAAGCTTTAATCATTTCTGTTGTGATGTTATCTGTACCGGGGGCCTTGCCAGCTTTCATATGCTTAAGAACATTTTGAACCTCCATCTTTAAAATTGTATTTCTTAGCTTTGTTAATTTCTGTCCACTAACACTCTGTGGTTGATAGCTATATTATCGTTGATTAAATAACCAAGCACGTGTTTGTTGCTGCTGTTAATTTACGTTCATTAATACTGGGGTTTGATTTTTGTTAACTTCTATCCAGTAACACCGTTTAGGTTTGTTAGCTATGCTATTTTCTGTAGGATAACAATGTGTTTGTTACTGGTGTTAATGTTTGTGCTGTAACACTACTTGAGAGCCGCTAACACACTTCATGTTCCTAAACCTAGGCTAGACTTATACAACACAAGTTTAGAGTACTCCGCAGCTCAGCTTGGGAAAATCTTCCACAATAAATCAAACACACCACCAATCCTTATACATGCAGTCGCAACCTATGTGAACAATATTTCAGTACAGACTACATGCTCTCTTAATAAGAAAAAAAATCAACAAATTATTATTTTCTCATAAAACAGCAGCAACAACAACAACAACAACAACGACAACAACAACAACAACAACAACAACAACAACAACAACAAGTATGATAAAGATTATCTTACTAGTGGCACGTTACACCTTTTTTTTTAAAAAGTTGCATATCCCATATAGGACGTTGCAGTCAACACCAGCATTTTACTGCTGGTGTTGGTGTCTTGGCAAGTTCACGTTCAGTAGTTTGCCATTGCTTTCAGAACGACCGGCTCCCATACCAACACGTAAAACCAGCAGAACACGGTCTGCTGCCAAATCGGTCGTCGCTTTGTTTGGAACGCGTGTAAGCATTCGCCATTACGAATCGCGTTCGCAGCGCCATCGCCACGGAGTTCAGTACGTTACACCTACCTTAGCTAATTATAACTGCCAAGTGAAAAATTAGGTTTAGTGAGTTATCTATTATTGATTATTGGATATTTTCCATGCCTGTAATGCATATACTTTATATTTTTGTCGTCGTCTAAGATTAGCCTCAAAAGTGATGTATGAATGAAATAATGTATTAGAGCTGAGAGATAAGAAAGTCAGCTTGTCAGACCAGCCTACGCGCCCAATTCTTAACCCGTTGAAAATAAAGTTCGTTCAAACGTTCGTTCCTTTATTCATTCGTTCTTCTGACGGCGGGATAGTGGATTTATTCCACAGACCAGTCTATTGGATTGAAATGTTGAATTCTCAATCAGAAAGCAATGGCAAAATACTGCCTAGCAAATCACGAATAGCCAATGTAGACTACAGTTGATTGCTGAGTTCTGTCCAAAAACATGCAATATTGTTTTAACACTTTTTATTTTTATTTGCTAAGTTAGCTTCTGTCCACTAATACTTGTTGCCACGCATTAGTTTATCATTGCTACCTCAAGTTCCATCTACGTCTTTCTGCCTTACATGTGTTGAATTCTAGAATACATGTCGTTATGTGTATTCTATTTAGTATACAAGTGACAGTGTCAACAAAAAGGAGCACCTTTTGTGTTTCTGCTTGCAAAAACTAATTTGGTTGTCACGTTCATGTGAATATTTACTGCCATCTTCATCTAAAGATTACGTGTTGGTTCTTTTTCCCCCTGCTGTGTGTAATCCTTGTAAATTAAAATTTTAAAACATTTGTCATCAGAGAGGCACACATTATTGTCACCATGTGCGTATACACAGAGAGACACATATAATTGTGACCATGTACGTATAGACATTGTTTACATGTAAGTATACACAGAGAGACACATATAATTGTTTACATGTATGTATATACAGAGAGACACATATAATTGTATGCATGTGAGTATATACAGAGAGACACATATAATTGTTTACATGTATGTATACACAGAGAGACACATATAATTGTATGCATGTGAGTATATACAGAGAGACACATATAATTGTATGCATGTGAGTATATACAGAGAGACACATATGATTAAACTCATGTACGTTTACACAGAGAGACACATATGATTGTGACCATGTGCACAGAGAGACCCGTGTGCAGGCAGTTTGTGGGGGGGGGGGGGGGGGTGAGTGTTGGCAGGCAGATAACCCGGCAATCAGGCAGATTGGTAGGCAGGTTAATAGGTATGTGGGTAGGTATTACATATGTGGATAGATAGGAGAGAAAATATGAATGTAGGGTTAGTTTATTGGAAAGTATGTAGGTGGGTATGTAAATATGTAGGTATGCAGTTGTGTAGGTAGGCTGGTGGATAGATCAGTAGATGGGTATATGTGTATTTAAATGGGTACGAAGACAGATAGCAGATGCATAGGTCCGTATTGAAGAATGCAGGTAAAATATGTAAGTATATAGGTTGGTAGACATATTGGTGGGTTGATAGGTAGGTAGGTAGTTAGCTAGTTAGGTAAGTATGTATGTAGGTAAGTAGGTAGGTAAGTGAGTAAGGGGGTAAGTAGGTTAGTAGGTAGGTAAGTAGGTTAGTAGGTAGGTAAGTGAGTAGGTAGGTAAGTAGGTAGGTAAGTAGGTAGTTAGGTAAGTAAGTAGGTGACTATGCATTTGGGTAGAGGAATGATAGGTATGCAGGTATGTTAGTGTGGATAGTGAAGCTTCGAAGTATATGGCAGTCTATAATTAATATAACTAACTTACCGTATTAATGGCAACAAGTTAGGAGGAGCTACAGGAAATGACAGATACAATGGCTGTAGAATGCGAAAACATATGCCTCAGTTTGAATAAAATGGAGACAGAAATAATGGTAATGTCAAAGAAACAGATCGTGCATAAATGTGCAATTAAAGTAAATGTTGTTAATTTGCGACGAGTGCAAAAATGCAAATATCCAGGCATTTGGTTAGCATCAAATGAAAGATGCAATACAGAGATATAGAATAAGACAAGTAAAAACTGCAATGGGAGTAAGAAAAAGAATTATTGAAAGAGAACCATTCGATTACAAATCCTGGAAAATTTGGATTACCAAAATTAGCAATCTGAACATTTCAAAAGAGGTTAAGACATAAAGACAACTTAGCACACGCATCAGAACGAGGCCGTCTCATATTTGGTGACATGTAGAACTAGATAACTAGAACAATTTGAACAAACTAGAACTTGTGATAACTAGAACAATTTGTGAAAAGAGAGATGAGGGAAACAATGAGCGAAATGTTTTGGCAGTCTGTGTGTCACATGGCTCGGGCATGTTGCAGCACAGGCACACAAACATGCCGTTGGAGACTGCAAGATGTGCAGAATCATGATCATCCAAGCCAGTCGGCAAGACATTTGATAATATTCAAATGTTGACTTTGGATACGACTAAATCTAGTGACGTATATGAACATTGATAAGCAGTTGCGGTGAATGCTAAATTACTTAAATAAATTGATTTCCAGAGTCTCACAAGATACGAGGATTAAGAACAGCGAATACACGTGAAGCCATGGCTTATTTGTGTCAGCTTTCATCAATACTCCTCATATTATATAGCATAGAGATATAGCTAACTAGTGGGAGACAGTATAAAGAGTGTACTCTCGTCTGGCTAGAGGCCTAAACTCGACCACTGACTGTTTGCGGAAGCACGTGGAAGCTCCGCGCATTGTTTGCTCAATGTGGTTCGACATGGTTGGTTACTTTTATTACTGCTGTGCGCAGGTAAAGCACGCATTCCTTTGTAAATAGTCTCAATGGTGTGAAGCTTTAGATTTCGTGGAGTCTTGGTAAAACACCTTGGGAACTTGAAAGGCCATAGATTACACATATTGATTACTACGCCCCGGGTGGTTAGACCTGGCAATCGTTGTTGCGTCCCTATTTAGTCACACATCGCAATGTTATAGATCAAAGCTGTTTATAAAAGCATCACTCCGTGCACTCCCTATATGTGTGTATGTGTGTATGTATGTGTGTGTGTGTGTGTGTGTGTGTGTGTGTGTGTGTGTGTGTGTGAGCGAGTGAATGAGTGAGTGAGTGAGTGAAGAGGAAGATGAATCACGCTCCTTAACAATGTATTTATAATTTTCTTTGAATAAACGTTATACAAAATATTGTGAGTATTTTTTCGGCATGGAACGCATTATCGCTATTTTACATTAATTTGTATGGGAAAAACTGTTTCGCTTAACGAGTGTTTCGCTTTACGAGTAAGGTTCTGGAACGAATTATGCTCGTTAAGAGAGGTTCCACTGTAAATATTGTTGGAGCTTCAATAAAGGTTCTGAGGCGATTCAACCCAATATTTTAGTGCCACACAGGCCTGAACTTTCCCGATCTACCTGACAAAATCGAAATTAACAATCTTGTGTACAGGTAGATTCATCTTGAAATCAATGTCTGGAGGAAATTCATCTTACACACATACATGCCGAAGATGGAGACACTACCTTTCCATCTAATGAAGTGCGTAAACAGTTGTGACACTCCATCGAAAATGGAACCACAAAGAAGAAAAGGCAATACATAATATAACAAACATTTCAGTGTCCGTATAACAGACCAGTGCCACGCTTAGAAGTGCCTTAAACATTCGTTTAGTTTGAAGAGTTAAAGTAATTACTTAGGGAATTATTAGTTCCCGATCTGTGAAACATCAATTGTCATCATTGGCATAATGGGATTACTCCGCGTGCCAAATCGGCATGGCTGCTTATTATATCTGTTCGCTTGATAATCATCGTCGTTGTCGTTTAACCGTGCTCTTCTCTTGGGTGTGTCGCCCACGGCAATTACAACACAACTGGCCGATGATGGATGGTGACAGCGATGATGTCGTTAGCCACTTGCTGTTGTTGTTGTGTTGGTGGCAGGGAAGTCAAGAGCGGAGAAGATGGAGAAGGTTGTCAGCTGGGGTGTCAACTTGTGGTCCGGGGTTTTGTAACATGAAATTAGAGAAGAGAAACATTATAGACAGACAGACAGACAGACAGACAGACAGACAGACAGACAGACAGACAGACAGACAGACAGACAGACAGACAGACAGACAGACGGACGGACGGACGGACGGACGGACGGACGGACGGACAGGCGGACAAACGGGTGTGCGGGCGGGCGGGCAGGCAGGCAGAGAAAGAGAAAATAAATAGAGAGACAGGCAGAGAGGGAGAGAAAGTCATAGAGAGACGCAGAGAGAGAGAGAGATAGAGAGACGCAGAGATGGAGAGATAGACATAGAGAGACGCAGAGACAGAAAGGCATATAGAGATGCAGAAAGAGAGAGAGAGAGAGAGAGAGAGAGATAGAGAGAGAGTTAGAGAGAGATAGAGAGAGAGTTAGAGAGAGAGACAGAGAGATGCAGAGAGTGAAAGACATAGAGAGACACACAGAGAGAAAGACATAGAAAGACGCAGAGAGCGAGAGAAAGACATAGAGACACAGCGAGAGAGAGAAAGACATAAAGAGACGCAGAGAGAGAGAGAAAGAAAGACATAGAGACACAGCGAGAGAGAGAAAGATATAGAGACACAGCGAGAGAGAGAGAGACATAGAGACACAGCGAGAGAGAGAGAGGGGAAGACATAGAGACACAGCGAGAGAGAGAAAGAGGAGAGAGAGAGAGAGAGAGAGAGAGAGAGAGAGAGAGAGAGAGTTGTTGATTTATCTTTATTTCTGACTCTAGGTGTAATATGCTTGTATTACAAACACAATTAAACACTCATTCTTCGTCATCATGTTATTATTAGTCTCAGCTCTCTATCTGACCGTCGATCACTTGATGGCCAGTGCTCATGGTTACGACCTGTACAGGTAAGATTCGACATCTGAAACACTGACCTGAGCTTCCAGATCAACCCAGTGGGTGTACCAAGAAATGTCTCCGATGGTAAATAAAAATATGGGTGTAGTACTGTGCAGCCAATGCACCTTAAGGCTTTCAAGCGGTCCTTTTCATGTGAATTATCTTTGATGTCTATTTTGCCTTACTTCTAGCTGCACTCCCTCCTCTCTCTCTCTCTCTCTCTCTCTCTCTCTCTCTCTCTCTCTCTCTCTCTCTCCTCTCTCTCTCTCCCTCCCTCTCTCTCTCTCTCTCTCTCTCTCTCTCTGTGCGTGTGTGTAAATTATGTTTTTTGTTTTTTATTATTTCTTAGGTTGTTTACGTACACTTGAATCTCTATTTTTCTTACTTTCGTTATGTCTTACTTTGCTTATATATATATGTTTTTATATCTTAATACTTTTATACAATGATTCTTAATTACATTGTATGCTCCCATTCCCCCATTCCCGTGGTTTTTACTGTATGTGTTTTATTTTACATAGGATATGATACTGCCTCACTCTGGAGTGGCTTAAAGACACCAGGCTTCCCTCTAAGTGAAGAAGAACCGAGCACAAAGCAAATTCTGAACGTTTACTTTCACACACTTTTAATGAACCACCCCACGACGTTAACGCTCCCCTAATCCTTGGGTAGTGAATATTGTAAAGGTAATTTAAAAAATCGTTTATTATTTTTGCGCTCGTTGTAAATATTCAATCGAAGAATTCCCCCCCCCCCCCCCAAATACATTTTCGAAATTAGAAATCCTACCCCAAGCGTATATTTCATAGCTTGTGTAAATCTAGTACGTGTGAACTGATATTGTCGCCCGTGCCAGCCAGTTCTTAGGCCGAGTGAGAGCCGCCTTGTGTGATCTTTGTGGGGGACACCTTGTATGATCTTTGTGGGGGACACCTTGTGTGATCTTTGTGGGGGACACCTTGTGTGATCTTTGTGGGGGACACCTTGTGTGATCTTTGTGGGGGACACCTTGTGTGATCTTTGTGGGAGACACCTTGTGTAATCTTTGTGGGGGACAGCTTGTGTGATCTTTGTGGGGGACACCTTGTGTGATCTTTGTGGGGGACACCTTGTGTGATCTTTGCGGGGGACACCTTGTGTGATCTATGTGAGAGCCACTTTCTGGGATCTGTAAGAGAGCTACTTTATTTGACCTTTAAGAGAGCCACTTTGTGTGATATTTGAGAGAGCCATTTTGTGTGATCTTTGTGGGAGCCTCTTTGTATGATATGTGTGAGAGCCTCTTTGTGTGATCTATGTGAGAGTCTATGCGTGATCTGTGAGAGAGCCACCGCGGGTGATGTATATGATTCTGTGATCTTTGAGAGAGCCGCCTGTCTCATCTTTGAGAGAGCTACTTTGCGTGATCTATACGGGAGCCACTTTAAGTGATCTATGTGACAGCCACTGTGTGTGAACTTTGAAAGTGTAATTTTGTCTGATCTACGTGTCATCTTGCGTGAGCTATGAGGGGGATATCTTGTGTGATCCTTGAGAGCGCTCAGACGGTTATTAGTTTAATGTAGCAACAGCTTGTAATAGAAAGGAATAAGTACCGTCTGCCCGGGGCACAAACAGGTAAAGTCATGACCTGACTAAAACTCTACATACTTCTTCTTCTTCAGCGTTCCGAGCCATTGAGGTTCTTTGCTGCAAATACAATCCGTCTCCATTCGTCTCTCTGGTGGACCTTCTCTTGCCAGTCGTTGATTCCAAGTGCTTGTAGGTCTGTACATGTATTATCTCTCCACCGCCTTCTTGGTCTACCTCGGGGTCTACGGTCATTTATTTCCTGAATGTAAGCGAGTTTTGTTTCCCTATTATCTTCCATTCTTTCTATATGCCCCAGCCATTGTAGTCTATTAACCTTCATGATACCAGTGATTAGCGGGGACTTAAACAGATCATAAATGTCTTTGTTACTTCTTCTTTTCCACTCTCCACTTTGTGTATCCCTAATGGGTCCAAAGATGCGTCTTAAAATTTTCTTTTCAAAGGTTTGTAACAAGGCTTCGTCTCCTTTCGTTGTACTCCAGGTTTCAGAGCCATACAGCACAACTGGTAAAATTCTACATACATTAATATAAATTACATATCGATGTTTATACCAAACACATTTACACAAATGACGAGTTTACAACCACAAATTTCAAGTTACACTGATGAATTATCCCACTTGGCATTGTTTCTGAATCTGCCTGATTGTCTTCACCTGTCTCACAGGCGCTGTAGTTTGACTACGTAAACCATATCCGTGCTGAAGCAGGCGTAAACATATCCCACAGGGGACTTGAACTCCGCCATTGCTGGTCTCCAGGGAGACGTTTCGGTTGTCATGGTAATACGCGTGAATACTCGCTTCAAAGAGACTACTGTCGTCTGCTTTCCGGGAATGTTTAACTAGACGGAATTAAATATCCCTGGATGGGTGCAAATTACGGTCATAAGTCACTGAGCTACTGCAGTTGTTTGGTAGTGGTTATATGAGGCGTGTCTAGCAAGTAATCAGACTGACAAATTAGAAAATTAGCCATGTCTGTTTTATTTTCTTCCTCTCCTTCTTTGCTGCTCTGTCGAGGGCAGCTTAGTTATGCACCTCAAAGGCCGGTACGTCCGACTTCAGCATGTATTTGTGTCAGGCTTCTTTCAGATAGATTTTATCCAAGGTATCTTTCCGTCTTGCTCTATTTCTCTCGCTCCCTTTCTCCCTCTCTCTCTCTCTCTCTCTCTCTCTCTCTCTCTCTCTCTCTCTCTCTCTCTCTCTCTCTCTCTCTCTCTCTCCCTTGGGTAGCTTTCCCTAATAATTTTGCAAGGACATCGACGTAACAGCCTACTCTTAGTCATGTTCAACTGCCGTAGGAGTTTTACGTGCATAATTATCGATTATATCATTATAATTTGAAGAAAAAAAATCCTGGAAATAAGTTGCGTTTAGCTCCAACTACATGGTATATTTTTAATGACTGTGCAGTGTTTTAAAATATTGCCGGTCCAAGTTTTGTATTCACCCTCTTTAAAGTTCGTGCAACATCATAGGTAATTACAAAACTTGGACCGGAACTATTTTCAAACACTGCACGGTCATTAAAGATGCATGATGTGATTAAAAATACTTCGAAGCAGCGGCAACACAGTGGCTGGCACGCTTGCTTGTCTGCCGGTTGGTCATATATTCGATTCCACATCGCGGCAAAATTGTTTTCAAAACTGATCTGTACTCTCAAATCTACCCCGCTTAATATGGGTACCAGAAAATTGTCTGGGAAGTAGAGGCGATCTGTGTGATAGTGACCACAACATCCGTTGAGTGCTGATTGGTTTATAAGAATACGTACAGGACAAGCTCCATATATCCAACACACCAAGCGGGCTGAGAGGTCTCGAGGTATGGTGTCCGCCTCGAGTGCTGGAGGTCACGGGTTCAATCCCCCAGTGATGGTCGGGATTTTTTCACGTGGACTTCCAGTAATAAAATTTCCCATGGTCTCTGAGTAGTGAGATCGGACGCCCGTGTGTATTGTTGCACACGTAAAATATCCACCTTGGCAGTTGGAAATCGAAAAAGAGTAGCCTAAAGGCGCTGCCCCGGCACCGTTTCGAGTTAAAAATCTACCCAAAGTATTTCAGGGTCCTCGCCGGTGCTACGGAGTTCGTGCACTGAGCAGAGATTCAACGGACTTAGGCTTGAGTTAGGAGAAGAACGGAGCACTTATGGGTTATACCCGAGTGCCGTGATGTTGATCCGTCGACTAAACTAAACTAAACATCCAACACATGGCAAGGTGTGGAAACAAACTCCTTTCCTTACGTTACTTATATCACACAAAGAAATTGACAAGCATTGATTAGCACTCATATAAGTAAAAGAAATAATTAGAGATTAGAGGAAACATTGGATAAAATAAAACTTAAAATAATAGTTGCGGAAAGAAAGATTGATGAAGACAGCATGAGAAGATTCTTGACAGTCATGTGTCATGGTACGGAAGAGCGTCAACACACGAATTGATCCATGACGGCGGTGATTGTAGTTTGTGGAGAGGCATGATCTCTAATGCCAGCCAGCAGGGCACTGGATGATGATAATGATAGTTACCATCCTGGGATTCAAACCCGTGACATCCAAGTGGCAACAACAATTAACTTTGGTAACACAATGTACTGTAACGCATGGTCAACTCGACACATCTAGAATAAGGGTGTCATTAGCCAGGACTATCATACTATCATACGGGGGCTGAGTGGTCTCGAGGTATGGTGTCCGCCTCGAGTTCTGGAGGTCCCGGGTTCAGGCCCCGGTGAGGACCGGGATTTATTTAAAAAATCCACCTGGACTTCCAGTAATAAAATCTCCCCTGGTCTCTGGGTAGTGAGATCGGACGCCCGTGTGTATTGTTGCGCACGAAAAAAATCCCTTGGCAGTTGGAAATCGAAAAAGAGTAGCCTAACGGCGCTGCCCGGGCAAAAATTCGAGTTAAAAATCTACCCAAGGTATTTCAGGATCCTCGCCGATGCAACGGAGTTCGTGCATTGAGCTGAGTTTCTCCAGACTCAGGTTTGAGTTAGGAGGAAAACGGAGCACTTATGGGTTAAACCGTGTGCCGTGATGTTGATCCAACGACTAAAACTAAACGACTAGGACTATCATACACCTGAACCCACAACTGTGCAATAAGGACTGTTCTACTTCCATGAGTGCCTGCTAATACTATTATTTATTTATGTGCTGTGGCTTCAATGCGTTAATACTATTATTTATTTATGTGCTGTGGCCTCAATGCGTTAATACTATTATTTATTTATGTGCTGTGGCCTCAATGCGTTAATACTATTATTTATTTATGTGCTGTGGCCTCAATGCGTTAATACTATTATTTATTTATGTGCTGTGGCCTCAATGCGTTAATACTATTATTTATTTATGTGCTGTGGCCTCAATGCGTTAATATTATTATTTATTTATGTGATGTGGCCTCAATGCGTTAATACTATTATTTATTTATGTGCTGTGGCCTCAATGCGTTAATACTATTATTTATTTATGTGCTGTGGCTTCAATGCGTTAATACTATTATTTATTTATGTGCTGCGGCTTCAAAGCTGCTTCAATGATTTATATTTCGTTACATATAAATGAAAACTAAGGAAAGACAGAATAATTGGGCACGAAACATTTGTGAAATTAATATCCTTTAAGAGGTAACATGCCGGCTTCCTGGCCTAGAGGTTAGCAAATTTTCTCCGTAATCTCGTAAGTAACGTGACGACGGTGAGAATCAGTAGTGGTTCAAATCGCGTCGGTAACTTACGGGGTATGTGAGCCGGCCGCTCAGAAAGCAATAGCAAACTACTGAGCGTAATCTTGCCAAGAATTCAACAATCAGCTGAAAGATGCTGATGTTGACAGCGATGTCCTGTAAAGGATATGCAAACAAACAAACAAACAAAAGGTAACATTACCATGATAGTGTACGAGATAACCCTCACATTACCATGACAATGCACGAGTTAATCTAGGACATCATTTTAATCATATTGTCACCATAATACACCTTTTTCAAGGTTATGCTATGAGCAAAAGCAGTTGACATAATACACAACAGAAATAGTACACAGCTGCGTGGACCAAAAAAAAAAAAAAACGTACTATCAAACACCTGTCCATCTACTGTACCAGAAGAAGAGATTTCATTGGTTGAGAGCCTTGAACTGCGCGTGCCTTAAGTGTGATATGCCAGGTTAGCAGGCGATAGTTGAAAATTGAGAATTAAGTAAATGGAGTTTTGTTGGCGAGATATGACAAAGACAGGCTGAGCATGTTGCTGCCTACTGTCTTCTTGTGTATTATTTCATCCTTGTTCCGCAAAACTAGGTCAAGTATGGCTGATTTAAAATGTCTTTGTGTGGTATTAAATATGTGGCTTATCTTATCTTATCTTATCTGATCTGATCTGATCTTATCTTATCTTATGGCAGCTCCGTGGCGTAGGTGTTACGGACGCAGTTAGTAATCCCGTATACCCGCATTGAAAACGCAGCTGTGGGCGATTTGGCAGCACGTAGCCTTACGTTTTTTGTTTTTTTGTAAATGGTATGGGTGCCGGTCGTTCAGAAAGAAATGGCAAACTACTGAACGTAAACTTACCCAGATATCACGTATAGACAAAATATGCTGAGGTTCATTGCTACGTCCTGTAAAGGATATGCAACTAATTGTACCTTTATCTTATCTTATCTTATCTTATCTTATCTGTCTGTCTGTTTGCCATTGTTTGCTACTGCTGTTGCTGCTGCTGCTAATAATAATAATAATAATAATAATAATAATAATAATAATAATAATAATAATAATAATAATAATAATAATAATTTAAACTAAGCGTAATGAATTTTTTTATTATATTATCTGATTTCCCTAAACACTCGACAATATTCAAGATCACAATGTGCCATAGCAATGAACATGGGCGGTGTGGTTTTTGTTTTTGTTTTGTTGCGCTCGCTTTGAACTAAGCGTAGTCGATACATACTACTACTAGTAGTGGTGGACTGCATTTTCCGTGTGGGTTAGCTTTCCCTATTAACAGTGTCCCTCGCCATTCGATGAACTCACTCCGACTTCAGAGGTACTTGTAATTTACGTTCCCAAGTCAAAGACGATAGGTCAACATTTTAGTCCGACTGTCCGGTGTAGGTGTTGAACCCCTTACCTCGGCATCAGAACACCGAATGTTTACGAACGCGCGTTCTTATACATGAGAGATAATATTTCGCCATGTTAAGCCATTAACACACTCTGGGTTCAGGCCTGTGTTCTTGTGTAGATTGTGCCGTCGAGAGAATCAATCTTCTTCTTCTTCTTCTTCTTCTTCTTCTTCTTCTTCTTCTTCTTCTTCTTCTTCTTCTTCTTCTTCTTCTTCTGCGTTCATCCGGAGTTTTGTTTTTTCTGGACATGATTGCGTTGTGCCTGTTTACAGCAGAGCTGCGTTCTCGCGCCGTTAGGCCGACACATCCGACTTCTGCGGGCATTTGTTGACCGGGTTAACCTTCCCGGGAGAATCAATCTAATTCCCCTTGCTTTTCCCCATTATGTTTGCCTGCGGTCACTGTTTCAATGTATTTCTTGAACTATTTCTCTTGCCAACATCTAATTTCACTGTTGGGGGTGCATTGTGGGCGTGACCGGAAAACTAATCTTGCTAACTCGAGCATATATTTAACGCGTCCAAACTAACAACGTACATCGAGTTTTACTGTTTAACAGTGTATCTAGAGACATAACGTTGAACATTGTATCTAGAGACATAACGTAGAACAGTGTACCCAGAGACATGACGTTAAACAGTGTATCTTGAGACAAACGTTGAACCGTGTATGTAGAGACATAACGTTGAAAAGTGTATCTAGAGACAACGTTGAACAGTATATCTAGATACATCACTCTGGTAAATTGTGTATCGAGCCTCCACATAAACCAACCAGCTACCCATACAAGCACACTTACAAGCGGGCAATTGAAGAGTCGAAAACTTGTAGTCCACTTGGGAAAACAGTCATTCAATTTGCTTCCATTTCTGAACGCAGAGGATACTAGAAGTAGTGACAGGTATACGGACTAAGCTTGATTTTAAAGCGAGCGAGGAGAGATCAGACGTGACCTCTGGTGTGTTTGGTAGGAGCAATAAGGTTCTCGTCTTGTCGGCTGGAGTAGACTAGGATTAAGTTTAATTACATGACACTTTTTTGGGAGCCATACAAGAGTTAATTACCGATATGTGATTGATTCACTCCAACCAGTGACACCAGGTGAGTACGGATTATTTTCCAGAAAAAGAGCCAGGAAAATTATTGTTAGACGTAATTTCGGGTGGCGGGATGGGCGTATCCCTTATCAAAAGAGAAGTAAGGTGCCCCTTTCCCTCCGCTAGGCTACGGGGCACCTTTGGGCGAAATGGGGGGTGCCCGTTTATCTCACACACACACACACACACACACACACACACACACACACACGCGGGCACGCACACGCACACACACACACACACACACACACACACACTCCCCACCCCTCCCCAGTCAGGATAACAACAAACATTTTACTGAAGTAAACGGAGGAAGGGAGGAAGAAGGTCAGGATAACGTGAATCCATGTGAGCCGGAGGTGGATGAAGCTGTGGAGCAGTGGACTGATTGTTGATGAGCCGGTGGTGGGTGAAGCTGTGGAGCAGTGGACTGATTGTTGATGAGCCGGTGGTGGATGAAGCTGTGGAGCAGTCAATTGATTGTTGATGAGCCGGTGGTGGATGAAGCTGTGGAGCAGTCGACTGATTGTTGATGAGCCGGTGGTGGGTGAAGCTGTGGAGCAGTGGACTGATTGTTGATGAGCCGGTGGTGGGTGAAGCTGTGGAGCAGTCGACTGATTGTTGATGAGCCGGTGGTGGATGAAGCTGTGGACCAGTAGACTGATTGTTGATGAGCCGGTGGTGGATGAAGCTGTGGAGCAGTCGACTGATTGTTGATGAGCCGGTGGTGGATGAAGCTGTGGAGCAGTCGACTGATTGTTGATGAGCCGGTGGTGGATGAAGCTGTGGAGCAGTAGACTGATTGTTGAAGAGCCGGTGGTGGATGAAGCTGTGGAGCAGTCGACTGATTGTTGATGAGCCGGTGGTGGATGAAGCTGTAGACCAGTAGACTGATTGTTGATGAGCCGGTGGTGGATGAAGCTGTGGAGCAGTCGACTGATTGTTGATGAGCCGGTGGTGGATGAAGCTGTAGACCAGTAGACTGATTGTTGATGAGCCGGTGGTGGATGAAGCTGTGGAGCAGTCGACTGATTGTTGATGAGCCGGTGGTGGATGAAGCTGTGGAGCAGTCGACTGATTGTTGATGAGCCGGTGGTGGATGAAGCTGTGGAGCAGTCGACTGATTGTTGATGGCGATAGTCTCACAGAAGACGCTGTGGCCTAGCAGTAACGAACGCAGTTCGTAATCCCGCATACAAAGTTCGAAATACAGCTGCTGGCCATTTGAAAGCAGGCCGCATTGCGCTGATTTTCATACACTAGTATGAGTTCTGGTCGTTCAAAGATCAACCTACTGAACGTAAACTTGCTAAGAAATCACAAACAAGCACAAAATACTGGAGACGAAGAACTGGATACTTGCATCAGAAGAAGCCAGTCCACATTCTCTTGGTTTGTCATGAGAAGGCAACATTTGGAGCGCATCGTCACAACGGGAAAGTTGGAGAGAAGTAAGGCAGTGGAGACCAAACGAGAGAAGCTGGACAGTTTGACATCAAGGCATGGAGGAACATAGGTAGCAGAAATGATTGACAGTACATGACAGAAGGCTGTGGACAGACATAATCATCAACGCCACATGGCATGGGCTATAAGAATCGTAATTGCCGCCAATGTTTTTTGTTACCTAGGCACGGAAGCGGAACAACAACAAAATAGTGACATTGCAATCTTATTTGCATGTCGTAAGTGGCGACTCAGGAATGTTGGCTGGAGACCGACAATTTCTTTGTGTAGAAAACTTTTGCTTTACAAATTTACCAACGGCTTGGAGGGAATTCACCGAGGACCTGCTTTCCAGTGAGGGATGATGGGCAGTGGAAGAGGAAAAGTATCCGAATCATAACTACATTTTCTGCGTCTCCCTCCTCATTCTCCCCTTCAATTTTGTCTTCGTTTTACTTCGTTTTCATCTTTATTTTGGTTGTCTTCTTGATATTTCTGTTTGATATTTCTTCCATAAATATCGCCAGCATTAGTAATTATTACGAAAGAAAGAAAGAAAGAAAGAAAGAAAGAAAGAAAGAAAGAAAGAAAGAAAGAAATACCTTTTTATGTTATTTCATTGATTATTTGTCCACACGCATGCCACATGATATTTGGTCTGTTTTGTCTTTTGTCAAGCTACTTGTCAAGTTAAACCGGTATAAACTCCACAATGGATCAAGCACATGAGATATCTGATCGTCCGAAGTGGTCCCCCTTCCGGGCCGTCCGGATTAAAGACTCCCGTGTGTCTTTCTGGTTATGTATCCCTAACCCTATGCCGACTTTAAGACCCGTGTATCGCCAGTTGCAATCTTCCCATTAATTTGCCGTTATGTCGTTACTGACTACTCAACAGCAAACCTACCCAAGAGAAAGGGAAGTTACTGCACCATGTGGATTGGGACGTACTTACTTCTTGCAGCACCTTTTACTGTGTGTGTGTGGGGCGGGGGGGGGGGGGGCTAGTTTCTTTTACCCAGGTCATTGGATCTATATCGGCGCCCCCGGCAATCACAAAGGACGCTGATTGCATCATGTTGCCTTTTTTCGCACCCCGTCCACAGCTGAATGAGCACATTCCTACGCGCGACCACGGGACGCCTGCTGTGTCTCTATGTTCAGGCTATCTCCATTTCTTTGCCTACTGAGTCCTTTCTCTTTTCACAGCTACGGAAAGCGGCCCCTTTCATGGCGTCTTGCTCTGCCGGCAGCGATTGTCGACGCTACTTGACTGTTGTGGTGTTACTTCGGACTGTATATTTATGTTATTATGTTCAATGAGTTGTTTGTTGTCTCGCGACTTCGCGGTGTCCATTGCTTGCTCAAGAGCTCCGTCTTGACATTGTGTCTGGTTAGGCCGGCAGGAGACGGCAAATATTGTTTTAGAGGTTGGTTGTGTTGTGAGGCCGTCCGTCGTGACGAAGGTGTTGCGCACGCTGTTCGTGATCCCGTACACCCGCGTTCGAAACACAGCTGCGCGCGATTTGGCAGCAGACCGCGTTGGGCTGGTGTTTTACGAAAAGGTATGGGTACCGGTCGTTCAGAAAGCAATGGCAAACTACTGAACGTAACCTGTTTTTGATTTCTTGCCAAGTTTACATTCAATAGTTTGCCATTGCTTTCTGAACAAACAGCACTCATGCCATTGTATAAAAACAAGCACAATGCGGTCTGCTTCTAAAATCGCCCATAGCTGTATTCTGAACGCGGTATGTACGATTACAACTTGCGTGAGTAACACCTCCACCATAGAGCCAGTTGAAGGCAGAGCCATGGTTGTTTTATCTCATCTATGTATTCCAATATCATTCGAGTTATTTCAAAGCCAGCCTGACACTTTCTCAGTAGCCTTTCCCACTCGTTTCAACCCCCGAGAGGTCTCGACTGCACTTGAGGGTCAATTGCTTAAGCATATCCTGTGCGGAGATGGAATCCAGATCTCTTGCATCTATCTAAAGGAAGAATAGTCTGACTGCATAACAATCTTGTCTCAGAAGTGCGATCGGGTCACCATATTCTTGAAGATGGACTCGATCAATATTAAATGCCGAGACAAAGAGTACCGCACAACAATATTTGGTATTTTCTGCTACTTCCGGGATGTACCAGCATATCTGCCATGGCCCTTTATGTCTATGGCCAACCCCCAGCCTTTCACGCTGTAGAGGATGGACAACAAATACACAGGCTGTCTAGACTACGTTTCGCTTTCTGGCTAGGTTTAAGGAAGTCTATCGGCTCGGCTCTAGCTTTGGTTTTCTTGTTTGCTTGTAGTCTCGCTACATCCACAATGGCTGCCAGCTCAGTGAGTACTTTGTTGTGGCGGCACGTAAATTGACCTAGCCCCAGGTCTGTCTTACACCCGGATATTACGTTTTCGAGTCTGCTTCTCTCGACAAAGGCTGCATACAAGTAATCGAACTTGTCCATTTAGCCAGGTTGGCAGCTGATGGGTAGAACATTTGGCAATGAAAATTAGCCATACGGGTTCTATGTGCGATATGATGCTCCAGATTTAGCCTTTGCAATGTCAGTGGAATGTCACTTCCTTAAAAGAAAGTTGGTGCTAAAACTAAGGTAAATGATAATAAAATATGAGAATACGTGTTGTGGCTCATAAGTAATTCAACCGAATTTTTAGGACAACTGAAAAAATATTTGAAAAAAACATCAACATTTACAGAAATTTCAGTAAAGACACTGAATGAATACACATAGCAAACATCAAAATGTAACAGAGAGAGAACTAGTGATGGAAAGACAGCAGTATTCTCATGAAAAGTGTCCTTTAAAACACATGTTGTCGAAGCAAGTAGTGAGTGTTATTGTATTAGTTAGTTCACCAGTCCTTCAGCGCATTAGTCTTTAGACGATCTTTGCATGGAGAGAGGCATTGTTGAATGTGTTTCAATAAGTATAGCTTGGAGAGAGAGAGAGAGAGAGAGAGAGAGAGAGAGAGAGAGAGAGAGAGAGAGAGAGAGAGAGAGAGAAGAGAAAGAGAGAGAGAGAGAGAGAAAGAGAGAGAGAGAGAAAGAGAGAGAGAAAGAGAGAGAGAGAGAAAGAGAGAGAGAGAGAGAGAGAAAAAGAAAGAGAGAAAGAGAGAGAAAGAGAGAGAGAGAGAGAGAGAGAGAGAGAGAGAGAGAGAGAGAGAGAGATTCCTCATATTAAGAGCTATAGAGTTGTGTGTAAGTAAAGGCATCCGTCACAATAACGAACATCTCCCCGTACGTACTGGGAACACATGGGCATGTTATATTATCCCTAATCTATCTTGACATGATTACCTTAACAATACGCCCAGCTGCTACTTTCTTCCACATCCTGAAGTAGAAGCCATTCATGCGCAATGCCGATAAGCGTTGCGGTCATGTCTCACCATCTTACACGATCACCAGAGTCGTGGATCAGCTCTGTCATTTTGTCTCGACCACGTGGTTAAGCCATCTAGATATTTACTTCTCTGCCTTCCCCATTTTCCTTTCCCCACCATCTTGCCAGTTGTTACTAAGTTCTCTACTTTATATCTTCACATAACGTGAAACCCCCCCCCCCCCCCCCCCCCCAACAAAAAAAAAAAAATGACAGCCTACGTGTAATTTCTCTAATCAGTTTGCAGTTCATTTGCCTCCTGTAGGACTTGCTCATTGGTCTGTCTGTCTGTCTGTCTATGGTATTTCAGTATTTACATTTTCCATAGAAACCACATTTCCTCTGCCGTTAGATATTTTTCAACTTGTCTGCTCATCGTCCACATTTCACATCCTAACAAAAGTGCAAGTTCTACGTAGCACTTCAACACTTTTTTCTCGTTGCAGTTGGCATCTTTTTATTAGTCAGTTATGTTTTCCATTTTGCAAACACCATTGCAATTCTTATTCTAATCTCTTCAAGGCACTCCCATCAGATGTTATGACTGTTCAGAGATAGCTGCATCGGTTCACTTGTTTAAACATATTCCCATTTATTATTATTATTATATTGTAGTATTTATTTCTTCTTGTTTATTGTCTGCAATCAGTACTGTATAATATGCATATCTAATGTTATTGATGTTATATCCCCCAATGTTGGTTCCTCTCATACTCATATCTTATACATTTGTACAAATATTTTCACTAGGTAGAAGATAATACGTGTCTGCTCCATGGCGAAGAGGTTACCGACGCAATTTGTAATCTTGGATACTCGCGTTCGAAACACAGCTGCTGGCGATTTGGCAGCAGACCACCTTGCGTGGGTTTGTTGCGAAATGGTATGGGTGCAGGTCGATCAGAAAGCAATGGCAAACTACTGAACGTAAACTTGCCAGGAGATCACAAAAGCAACTAATGCTGGGATTGATTGCACTGTCCTGTAAAGGATATGCAACTAATTTTAGACAATAATACACCATGACAAAAGAAATAAGAAGCTGATGAGAATTTTAATATGAACGATAAAGTTAAATACTAAAGGTAAAGATAACGCTCCCTGGGTTAACGAGGGTTAACGACTTTCTCCGTAATCCCCTATATCCACGTGGAGGAACACATCTGCGCGAGATTCGGTAAGGGTTCCTGTCGCGTTGGTTACTTACAGAGGTATTGAGCCGGTCGCTCAGAAAGCAATGGCAAACTACTGAGCGTAATCTTATCAAGAACATCAACAGCAGCTGGAAAATGCTGGTGTTGACTACAACGTTCTCTGAGGGATATGCAACTTCAACCCAAAAAAAAGATAGGAAATCGAGAAAAAAAAAAAGATACGAAATCGAGAGACTGGGAAACGAAAGTAGCATAAGCTTAAACAATGCTTGCGTCCACGTATCACTTTAGTTTCAGTTGCTTGCTAATAGTAATTGATATAGTAGGCTTTGATATACCGTCCACTTATCACTTTAGTTCAAGTTGTTTGCTCAAGATATCACACCTGGTCAGCCCACCTGGGGATGTTTGCTTCTTGTGTTTACTGAACCATGCCTGGAAGTTCTCCCAAGCGTAACCATCTGACCAATCACATGACGGCGATGGTCAGCAACTAATAATTGACATGTGATTATTGCCGCGAAGCTCCTCCCTAAAAACGTTACATGAGGCTCGCCCATGTTAGACCACTAGATAAATTAGAACCAGTTTGGCTTAAAAATATTCATCAACTTGAGAAAGTCGACGTAGGACCTAGAGCTGTTTCCTGTAGTGTGATTTTGCTGTAGTCAAGTCGCGCGAACTTGATGTGTTGTTAGTATTGCTCTAGAGCCCTTTAATAAGTAGACAGTGAAAATTTAAACTAGAGGAATTGTGTTCTGAAGAGTCCAGCTTAACTCCGAGGCCAACTCCAAGACGAGAAAAGTGAGACACGTGAGTAATGACTGTCTTGTTGTTGTCGTTTATATTTTG
Organism: Cepaea hortensis; assembly: GCA_963921405.1. Taxonomy (NCBI): domain Eukaryota; kingdom Metazoa; phylum Mollusca; class Gastropoda; order Stylommatophora; family Helicidae; genus Cepaea; species Cepaea hortensis. Next base: position 32,726,586 of record OY992883.1, on the reverse strand, counting down.
TATGTGTTTGTTCTCATAGTCGCCTCTGTGGCAATGGGGTTATGAACGCAGTTCGTAATCCCGCATATCGCTTTCGAAACACTGCTGCGGACGATATGGCAGCAGACTGCATTATGTTGGTTTTTTTTTAGAGAATGGTATGAGTGCCAGTAATTCAGAAAGCAATGGCAAACTACTGAAAGTAAACTTGCCAAGAAATCACAAATAGCCACACACAAAAAAAATGCTGGGGTTGACTGCGACGTCCTGTTCTCATAAGTATATATGTGTGCGTGCGTGTGTGTGTGTGTGTGTGTGTGCGCGCGTGTGTGTGTGTGTGTTGTCGTAGAAGTTTCGTGCATTAGTTTGTATGTACCATACTTTGTTTTCACCGGCTTCGTGGCCGAGAGGTTAGCAGCTTTCTCCGCTAACCCCGAATACTCTCGTCACGTGACGCGACGAGAATTAGCAGTGGTTCGAATCGCAAAAGTGACTTATGAGAGTATGGAGCCGGTCGCTCAGAAAGTCGTGGCGTGCTGATGAGCGTAATCTAGCCTAGGAATCAACATACAGCTGAAAGATGCTGGTGTTGACCGCAATATCCTGAAACAGGATGGAAACGCGGAAAAAAAAAAAATACTTTGTTTTCACAGAGATGTTGATTTCTTGCACTGATTTAGTTAGGCTTTCGTCGTCTGACACGACACCGTTGTGGGCTGTGGGTAGTTGAGTGGCCGGCTGTCTGGTCTTGTTTACATGCACTGAGCTGTACCGGACATACGGTGCTCACTCTGTGTATTGTGTATATACCAGTCGGCATTTGATGCGTGATGCCAGTATCATACCGACCGTCTTTATTTCCCACGACGTCCCTTCCTCCCCATTGTTATATGGTTCCAGGTCCGTATTATATTGACGAAACGGAACTGTATGGGTTATAAATTATGTATCCTGTCAACCTACCCGGTTCCCATCTAAAAGTGTTAATGATACCTGTTGGTTTCTGGTCGGGTCTGAGTCTATCCGGAAGACGTGTGTTCGTCCACATATTCATGAAAAACTTGACCGATTAGTCCTCAAAGATATGGGTCTAACACCATATGGTCAATGTAACATAAGGTGCATGAAAGGCGGATATATCTAATTATGTGATATCGGCATAACATGCATGTTTCTTTGAAATTTACATTTTCCATTTTATTTTTCCCTTTATTGTTAACAATGTGTCTCTTTATAGGTGGGTAGGTAAGTAGGTAGGTAGGTAGTTAGGTAAGTAGGTAGGTAGGCAGAGAGAGAGAGAGAGAGAGAGAGAGAGAGAGAGAGAGAGAGAGAGAGAGAGAGACATCAAGTGTGTGTGTGTGTGCAAAAAAGTCGAAAGGTGGGAGGGGTTTAAAGGTAAACGACACCTTTTCACGCCAAGAGGGACAAACTTGGAGCACCCGAGAGTGCGATGTGCTTATTAAATATCCCCCGTTTTGCATATCCTTTATAGGACTTTGCAGTCAACACCAGCATTTTTCAACTGCTGTTGATGTCTTGGTAAGTTGTTACTCCAGTAGTTTGCCATTGCTTTCTGAACGACCGGTTCACATACCCCCGTAAGTAGCCAGAGCGACGCGATCCGCTGCCGAATCTCGTGCAGCTGTGTTTCGTACGTGGGTGTACGGGTTTACGAACAAAGTCCTTACCCTCTTCACCAGGGAGACCGGCAAATATCCCTTACCATTTTCACTATCTATAACAATATAAGGCCAAAGAGGTCTTGTCATATAATAGTTACAGGACATCGCTGTCAACATCAGCATTTTACTGCTGTTGTTGATGTCTTGGTAAGTTTATGTTCAATACTTTGCCACTGCGTTTTGAACGACCGGCTCCCATACCAATTCGTTAAAACCTAGCGCAACACGGTCTGCTGCCAAATCGGCACAGTTGTGTTTCGAACTCTGGTAAGCGGGATTATAAATCTCGTCCGTAAGCTCCTTTGCCACGGAGACGGCAAATAGGTCACTGGGCAGGTAAATTTTCACAAATAGAAATATTGCAGGAAAAAGACACTTCTAGCGTTTGTGATCTTGGTGTATATACACATATTTGGATCCTCGTCGTTGCTACGAAGTTCATGCACTGAGTTGAGATTTTCTTTGTACTATCTATGGGATAGCCAGTCTCCCTGGGGAAGGAGTTAAGGATGTTGTTCGTAATCCCGTATACTCACGTACGAAACACAGCTACGCGAGATTCGGCAGAGGATCGTGTCGCGCTGGTTTCTTACGGAAGTATGTGGGCCGGTCGTTCAGAAAGCAATGGCAAACTAAATGTTTTGCATATCCTTTACAGGACATCGTTGTCAACATCAGCATCTTTCAGCTGATTGTTGATTTCTTGGCAAGATTACGCTCAGTAGTTTGCCATTGCTTTCTGAGCGACCGGCTCCATACTCTCATAAGTCACTGGCGCTACTCGAACCGCTTCCAATTCTCGTGCACTCATGCCAACCACGAGAGTTCGGAGTTACGGAGAAAGCTGCTAACACCTCGGCCAGGGAGCCCGGCAATGGCAAACTAGTGAAGGTAAAATTTGCCAAGGCATCAACAGCAGCTGAAAAATGCTAGTGTTGACTGCAATGTCCTGTAAAGGATATGCGGGGGAAGGGGGGGATCTATGGGAGAAGACTGGAGCACTTAGGAGATGTCAGTGTGCAACAAAAGTTATCCTTTACCAAAAGCTAACCGATAAATGTATTTCTCGCGCTATTCAATGTTTCCCCGGTGATGTCAAGTGCAATTTAAAAAGATAGTGTGACAAAACGCTACAACAGTAAGTCATATATACTATTGTTTCATCTATCGGCCTGTCTAGATAAGAATGCGACTAAATAGAAGCCCTATGCTTTACACTGCATTCTATCAAATGCAACATATTTTGTGCAATACGTCCTTATCCTTGAAAGTTAGAAAAAGAGTTCTTGCATGTTACATAGAACTAGTTTTAACATACGACTGCGAATCCTGGACAATTAGTAAAACAGGTGAAAAAATCCCCGGATGCCTTGAAGATATGGTTTTATTGAAGGGTCGTGGAAGTTAATTGGACGACCAGAATGAGCAATTTTGACATTTTGAGGGAAGCTGAGTCGCAAAGACAGCTTTTCACAAACATCACAAAGAAACAGTTATCTTTTTTGGTCACATTATAAGAAGATAATAACTGGAATACGTTGTGACAATCGGAAAGATTTGTGAAAATAGAGATAGAGGAATACAGCGTGAGAACATTCTTGACAGTTTTGTGAGATGGCATGGAAGGGAGTCAACACACGAATGGATCCATGCCATCGGAGATCGCAATTTTTGGAGAAGCATGATCGCCAACACCAGCCGGCAAAGCACTGGATGAGGATGATGCTGTACTTTGATATGTTCATTATTTATACTATCCTATATATTGATCTAGTTGTTTCCTCTCCACCATGTCCCTCCCAGTCTCCCGATAGAGTATATGCCTTCAGTCAGTTCACGCCCAGCCCTTTGTGGACGTGTTCATTGTGTGTTGAGTGTGGCAGATAAAGTTGCTTGAGCGGCCTTTTACGACATGCCTGACAGGTTACGGTGTTACTCTGCTTCGGGTCACTTATGGTTATGGGCCCCAGTAACACACCAGCATTATCTTTATTAGCCCAATGGACATCCGTGGTCTTACCACTTATTGAGCGGAAATAAAACTCATTTTCACGCCTGTTGGGTAATTACCTCTTTATCGTCTGTTCTCCGCGTGAATACCCTGGTCATAAAATGTACACTGTACCATATACTGTCTAATAAATGCGCGATGATCAATAGGCTATTTTTGTTTGTCCGATTGTCTGGTCAACGATGACCCACTTTCTTGTGTTGCTACGGTCACGCACTCAGTGTTCAAACTGCCAGCAGGCACAAACGTGTGGTTAATGAGTCAGGCTGTTCCTATGGTAACAGACTGTTTAAACAAAACTTAGAAGAATGCAACGAACCCCTTTACACCCCTGTAGGTACAATGGGCATGTCGCGCTTTCAAAGAGCAATCGTCACTCTGGATGTTTATAACTTCGGCCGATTTTACTTCCCAAGATATTTCTGGTACACATTTTAGGCTGAGAATAAATCAAACAAATGAAACCCGATCTACCTTCATGAAATCTTATTTCAAGAGGTGAAATTATACACCTGTGTAGGTAGCAATATAAGCAAAGATAGGGAAAACAGATGCAGAAAGAATGAGAATTGAAAAGGTAATGGAGCTTTTATAGCGAAGGAAAGTTTGTGAGGAAGCCATTCTTACAGTACTGTGGTCAAATGTTCACAAAAAACATACACTTCGACGCATGGCCAACTAGACACCTCTAGACACATCTAGTTGGCCATACGCCGAAATACACTTGTTCCTGCAGCGAGGCGCTGTCGTTATTTGGAGATGACAGGTTCGAATCCCGGTCCATAACTATAGCTTTCAAATTTTATATTGTTTACTGCGTCTTTAATCATTACTTCCTTCTCCTCTTTCTATGAGCGCCAAACAATACTATGTGTTTATTTGTGAACTGTCTTAGTGGCCTCAAAGGGTTCTCCAACTGATTTCTTGTGTAATTCGTTCAAATTTTCAGTAAAAAAAAAAAAAAATTTTTATCAAATCTGCACAGCTGAAAAGAAGCTGAAAAATGATTTTCAAAGGTACCTCATTCAAGTCTACTTGTCAATTCTCAGCCGAGATATCAAGATGTCTTTTCACATTCATCATAGCCTGGCGAGAATATTGATTGTGTCAGGGGGTGACCCGGGGATATGGCCGACACCCGCAACTCCGAGGAAGGGGCAGAGGGACACATAATCAGATTGCTCCTGGGGCCGTTAGTACTGGGACTCTTCGCTGGCTGTTAGAGATGACGGATCACGTATAGAAATGTCCCTAGTGCAGTGATGTCGGTTTTAATTCAACTCTGGTAGACTTAGTTTTAACTCTTTCTATCCGTTATATTTGGGGTTCAGATCCCCAGTCATGAAAACGACTAGTGTTTATGAAAGTGACGTTAGTGTAGGTTCGATTCTACCGGCCTTGTACCAACATACCATAATCAGTGACACTGTTGCATAGATCGCATTTCCATCTCCAAGATTATAAACTAGCTGGGTGAGAAAGATTGGTACTGGAACTTCACATCTGCAGAAAGAGGCATATCATGAGATAGCCACGCCGTGCGGACTGTATAGAATTAGGCCTAGATTAGTCGCGCTACCTGTATAAGTTTGCGATACTTCATTGTCAGCAGAATTCTCAACAGTTGGAAATATCAGAAAGTAAGCCAAATATGTCACTGCTCAGGCAAATGTTCGAGTAACTGCAATCTTGTAGGAGGACAGGGTTCGCCCCCCCCCCCCCACCTCCCTTTTTTTCGATGAATATATTGCGATAGGTTCTATCTATGGACGGAGACTGAAGTACTTTTGGAAGCATCAATAGTCAATGAAGGTCATCTTTTACAAACCAAATCAGTTCGTGACAATTATTTAGTAACTGACAGAATGTTGCACCACTCAGTAACATGATATAAGAGCTTGATAGATTTAAACACTTTATATTATCAGTTTTAATTACGAAACTCACTAAGGTAAAACACCTGAAAAAATAAGCTACGGCGATAGTTACCCTTTCAGGCCTTACCTGCTGGGAAAACTCATTTAGATCAACAATCGATTAGGACGGGCTATCAATCAACGTATAACACTGGTGTATAGATGGCGACACGGGGAAATTGATGTCTTCATCAAGTAGATGAAACGGTCATCATCAAAGAACTGCTGGTCAAACAATATTTACCACATCCAGGGCGGTGGACTCAGGCAGTCATAATCATGTGCCCTGCGGCCTGGCTTAGGTGTTCGTGTCTCGCCACAGATCTCGGTCAGTGTTCTGGATCAACTCTGATGTTGATATTCCCCCATGTCTCACTATGCCCAGTACCATTTTTCTTGGTATGCCCCTGCCTCTTACCCAACGAATGTCTTTCTTTCTTTCTTTCTTTCTTTCTTTCTTTCTTTCTTTCCTTTTCTTTCCTTTTCTTTCTTTCCTTTTCTTTCTTTCTTTCCTTTTCTTTCTTTCTTCTTCTAGACTGTCGACGATGGGAGTGCAATAATAAATATGCACTTCCGTGGTCATGATGTTCGACTTCAGCGTGCGTTTATTTACACACACACACACACACACGCGCACATTCACTAGTAAAGTCAAGGACCCTTTTACACACCTTAAGGTGTAACAGGCATACGGTGCTAGACCCATATTTGTATAGACCAATGGGCGCTGGGTACGAGATGGGTCAGTATCGTGCCGGACGTCTTGACTTCCCAAGACATTCCTTGGTACCGATTGTATGCTGGGAGACCATGGTAATTTTTTTTTAATTCACTGCCACGCACACATACTAACATACAGTGAAGAATTGATCGTATTTCGTGGAGACAAAACAAGACACAGAAATGGTATCGAATAGCCTGTTAAGGGAGTATGAAAGGGAAAAAAACACAATATCATTGAGAAGTTTTGCGAATGAATGAACACATAGATGCAGGCGAACATTTTGAACAAAATCTTTATCAGCGGAACAACAAGAACGAAACAATAAAACATTAAAAAAAACACTTATAAGTACTTCCCTAGACGCTTGTGCAATCCAAACTTGAAGAAGCTTAACATGAGCAGAGAGAGAGAGAGAGAGAGAGAGAGAGAGAGAGAGAGAGAGAGAGAGAGAGAGAGAGAGAGAGAGCTGGCGGAAGTAATAAATACCAAGCAATTCAAATAAGTGGCAACGTTAACTGATTACGTTTTCTGGGATCATTAATCGCTTTAAGTGACTTTCCGTTTCTGCCATGGCCTAATATATCGCCGAACTGTTGCCAGTGCGTTATAATACATGTCTGCTACCATATTAACAAACGTTTACATTAACAACAGTTATAAGTCATAACTGTGACACACCCCTATTCCGTTCTTCGCTATGTACGCGAGCGAGTCAATAAGTAAGTCACATAGTTCTGTGGGATGGCAGGATGGTGTTTTCTACAGATGTCATTAGGTGACAGAAACATCGAACTTTACATTCCCGTTCGTCAGGTGGCGCTAGGTGTCTCATGCGCAGAGCATAAACAAAATGGCGACTGTACTTATGGCGTGTACAACCAAAGAGCAACATGCTGTTGTACGTGTTTTTATTTTTATTTTGTGGGCAAAAGGACTGCCTGCAAAGGACATTCATAAGGAAATGCTTCCTGTTTATGCTGACAAATGTTTGTCCCGTAAAAGCGGTGCATAGATGAGTAGAAAACAATTTCTCAAGGATGCTCTATAATTGTTGATGAAATCCGATCTGGTTGTCCTGTTGAGATTGCAACAGAAGAATCCGTGCAGCGGGTGGGGAGATGATTAGAAGTGACAGGCGAGTAACGGTAGATCATGTAGCATCTGCTCACATGGTTCAGCATACAGCATAATGCATGATCGATGCTTCATGATGCAATTCGAAGAAAACGTCCAGGACTGCTGACTAGAGGAGTGTTGCTTCTTCATGACAATGCCAGACCAGATACTGCTCGATTAACTCAGGAGAAAATAACCAACTAAGGTGGGAAGTTCTGGAACATCCACCTTACAGCCCTGACTTAGCCCCTAGCGATTTCCACCTTTTTTGGTCCACTGAAAACCCACGTTGGCAGGAGACCTTTCGCGAATGACGCCGAAGTTTAATGTGAAGTCAAAACGTGGTTTAGAAAACAGAGCACGAAGTTCTACGCGGCCTGTTTGGGAGGACTGATAAAACGATGGGATAAGTGCATCAATGTTGGTGGACATTATGTTGAGAAATAAAGGGACAATGTATGTATAAAAATAAACTCAAATTGTTTCAAATTGTTATCATATTTAGTTATTTTTCTACACCTTTTGTGACTTATTATTGACTTCCCTCGTATTTTTGTTTGGGCCAAATCTACGTTTTGTTTGACACAGAATCTGTTAAAAGACATGGTCATCATCATCATTTAGTGAATGTCCTATGGAGAGCTCTGTCCCTGTAACAATTTTTTCGAAATCTCTCCCATAAGTCAGATTCCTACCGCTTTTGCTGTCATGTGTAAATAATTTACGACATCTTGGAGTCCACGCTGTTATCATCTCTTCGCTTCCTTTGTAACCTCACTTGATAATTCTTTTCCAGACGTTCACTTTACAATTTAATACCAAATACCCCCAGATGTCAGGTCTCGCAGCGATTCGAATAATACCAGACATTGATGGCTAAAGTGCTGATTATCCCGTAGTTGGTAAGTAGGTCATGAGTTTGAAGTCTGGGTTGGAACCCAACCTGGCTACATACAAGGGTCGCTTCTGTTCTTATCAAGTGTTTCTAGTTGTGGGGGTCTCTGCCGCTTCAGCACAATTAAGGGGGCTACAGATGTGCCACCGCATTAAAAGAGGCAATCTAAGGTAGTATGATCTACTTCAACCTCTTACGTAAAAGTAATCTGGGGTTTACTATTATAAAATATGCATCACCGACACGGTTGCATTATTGTATAGCCGCTGAAACGTTTAAACCCATTCATTGTTATTATGGTCTGGGTGTAGTTCTGGGAGTTCCCATATTTTGCACGAGCTGTTTGTGTAGATTGTTGGTTACGGCAGACGATAATTCTGGTGGGAATAGTGGAGTCACAGACATAGAGCGCCAGGGTTTAGCAGTGGTGGTGGTGGTAGTAGTAGTAGTAGTAGTAGTAGTAGTAGTAGTAGTAGTAGTAGTAGTAGTAGTAGTAGTAGTAGTAGTAGTAGTAGTAGTAGTAGTAGTAGCAGTGTAATAGTAGTATAGCAGTAGAGTAATGGTAGTGTAACAGTAATGTGATGGTAGTATATCAGTAGTGTAGTTGTAGTATAGCAGTAATGTAATGGTAGCATTCCAGTAGTGTAATTACGATAATTAGTATTCGATTAAAAAGTATTGAGGGGGGGGGGGCTGAGTGGTCTCGAGGTATGGTGTCCGCCTCGAGTGCTGGAGGTCCCGGGTTCACGCCTCGGTGAGGACCGGGACTTATTTTTAAAAATTCACCTGGACTTCCAATAACTGTCGATCATCACTGTCTCTGGGTAGTGAGATCGGACACCCGTGTGTATTGTTGCGCACGTAAAAATCCCTTTCAGGATCCTCGCCGATGCAACGGAGTTCGTGCATTGAGCTGAGTTTCTCCATACTCAGGTTTGAGTTAGGAGGAAAATGGAGCACTTATGGGTTAAACCGTGTGCCGTGATGTTGATCCAACGACTAAACTAATGGTAGTATAGTAGTAGTGTAATGGTAGTATTGCAGTAGTGTAATGGTAGTATAGCAGTAGTGTAATGGTAGTATAGTAGTAGTGTAATGGTAGTATTGCAGTAGTGTAATGGTAGTATAGCAGTAGTGTAATGGTAGTATAGTAGTAGTGTAATGGTAGTATTACAGTAGTGTAATGGTAGTATAGTAGTAGTGTAATGGTAGTATTACAGTAGTGTAATGGTAGTATAGTAGTAGTGTAATGGTAGTATTACAGTAGTGTAATGGTAGTATAGTAGTAGTGTAATGGCTCCCCCCTTTCGTTCGCTTTCACCTCAAGCGTGGTCCATACTAGTGCTACTACTGATAGTAGCACTGGACTGATTTTTGCGTGTGGGTAAGCTTTCCCTATTACCAGTGTCTCTCGCCATCAGGCGAACCCCTCTGACTTCTGAGGTACCTGTAATTTACGTCCGCAAGTCAAGGACGAGAAGTCACCATTTAAATTCAACTGACCGGTGTAGGGGTTGAACACGCTGATCTCTTCATCAAGACACCGACAGTTTGAAAGCGAACGCTCTTCTCCATTCGGCCAGTAAAGTTAGTATAGTAGTAGTGTAATGGGTAGTGATGTAGTTGTAGCAGTAATAGTTAAGAGTATTAGTTCTAATTGTAGTAGCTGTTCTATTGTAATAGAATTTAATAATGTTGCAGTGCCGGTTTCCCTGGCGAAGAGGTTAACTACTTTCTCCGTATATCCACGTGAGCAACACAGCTGAGCGAGATTCGGCAGCGGATCGCGTCGCGTTGGTTACTCACGGGGTATGTGAGCCAGTCGCTCAGAAAGCAATGGCAAACTACTAAGCGTAATCTTGCCAAGAATGTAAACAGCAGCTGAAAAATGCTGATGTTGACTGCAACGTCCTGTAAGGGATATGCAACTTACAAAAAAGTGTTGCAGTAATAGTATTTGTAGTAGTAGTAGTAGTAGTAGTAGTAGTAGTAGTAGTAGTAGTAGTAGTAGTAGTAGTAGTAGTTGTTGTTGTTGTTGTTGTTGTTGTTGTTGTAGTGGTAGTCATGTAGACAGTAAAGTTGTGACAGTACATGACCCTATACCTCTAAACACCCACCCTGCCTTCTATCAGATACACGGCCCTAGTCCCACATTGTTGTAAACCAATCGACACTGGGTGTGTCACGTGGTCACCATCACGGCAGCGGCCATTTCTTCCCATGCCATTTCCGGATACAAGTTTTATTCTTGGGTCTACTGAAGAGCGCAGGTCACAGAGGTCTAGGACATCTCCCGCCGTGACCATACCTACACGTGACCGACGACAGACAGGCGGTCTAGACACTGCACAATCGCTTCTCCCAGTAGCAGAAATAGTTAGCTGCATATCATTAACAGGACGCCCACAGTCAACCCCAGCATTATTTTGACTGGTTCTAATCTCTTGGCAAGTTTACGTCCAGTCGTTTGCCTTTGCTTTCTGAACGACAGGCACCCATGCATTTTTATTTTAAAAAAAAACCCAACCCAAGGCGGTCTGCTGCCAAATCGCCGGCAGCTGTATTTGGAACGCGGTATGAAAGATTACGAACTGTGTACGTAGCCGCTTCGCCACTGAGCCGGTAGATGGTCAATGTTTGCATATCCTTTACAGGACATCGCTGTCAACATCAGCATCTTTCAGCTGGTTGTTGATTTCTTGGCAAGATTACGCTCAGTAGTTTGCCATTGCTTTCTGAGCTACCGGCTCACAAACCCCGTAAGTTACCGACGCGATTCGAACCACTGCTGATTCTCACCGTCGTCACATTGCTTACGAGAGTATACGAGATTACGGAGAAAAATCGCTAACCTCTAGGCCAGGAAGCCGGTTAATACCTCTACAAAATTGTTGTCGGGTATCTAAACAGATTGGTGCACACACAAACTCGCGCACACACACACACACATACACACACACACACACACACACACACTCACACACTCACACACACACACACACACGCCCAGTCACACATATAGCAGTCTAAACCACTGATAATTATAGCAATGTTTCTGCACATATCTCATCTTTATTATTGCTTTCTCCGTCCTCCACCCTATATTGCCCATTTCGGCATAAGCCCTAAACCAGACCACTCCAAGCCCTCTTTTCCTTGGCTATCCCATGCAGAACTTTCTCTGTAAACTCATGTATCCACGTGAAGAACACAGCTGCGCGAGATTCGGCGGCGGATCGTGTAGCGTTGGTTACTTAGGGATATGTGAGCCGGTCGTTCAAAAAGAAATGACAGACTACTGAGCGTAATCTTGCCAAGAACATCAACGGCAGCTTAAAAATACTGGTGTTGACAGCAACGTCCTGTAAGAGATATGCAACTTATAAAAACAAAAAAAAGAATCCCGTGCAGATCCGCTCATGTACTCCTTCATCTGTTTCCCTTGCCCTATAGATTCAAGACACAAGCCATCCTAGATATATATGTTTGCCATTCTCAGGTTTTCTCAATGTACGAGTATATCCTATCCAACACCAGCGCCCCCTTTTCACCTGTTGGTTCTCAGGTACGTGTTTCTTAAAGAGTTCCGCATTGGTATCAGAATCAATGCTTGCAATTCATATATCCCCAAGAAGATGTCGCCGAAACAAGAACATTGTGTCTTCGAATATCTTAACTACAGGGATTGATTTTTACGCCTGCTGGTTCTTCATTTATACACTTTCCTAGTATAACTGAATTATATAACTAATGTTACTTAATTGTGCTTTAGTGTATAATAACAGCTATATAAATTGGGTTGCAAGAAGTCCAGCAAAAAGAGGACATGTCCTCCTTTTTAGCCTAATATTCTCCGTCCGGCAGGCAAAGCTAAAAATCTTTAAAATGTCCAGCTTTTCTTATATTTTATATTATATTTTTTTATGTGGTGTTGTTACAACTTACAATGTATCTACACTCTACCGTATGATTGTTAAAATGTACAAAGTCTATGCATTTTGCGAACTAGTCGATTATTGTAATTCTGTTATCTGTATCTGGCTCATAACTCTTTTTGATATTTACTTTTACTTCTTTATTAAAACCCATTGCTTAATCATATTTATTTAATTTTCCTATTTATACCAAATTTGAAACACCAATTATTTGTATAAAACTGTTGCTCTATTCCATAGAAGTCGTTTTTTTTGTTAAAAACATGATTGTTTCTTGGTCGATTCACTAACAGTAAGATACACTTATTGGCAGCTATTGTAATAAAATTGTACTGATTGTGGGTTTAATCTGGAACGATTCAAATGAAACATTCAATATGTCCTGCTTTGCCCGCTTTTTTTTTTTTTTTTGGGGGGGGGGGGGGGTCCTTATTATGTCCTTTTGGTGCACACGCATGTGGCAACTCTATATATAAACATCTCCTCTTCTTTACTAGTCTACGCCTAACGGATGTAGTTCATTCAAACACTGGCATTACATCTTTCAACAAGTGCGATATCCGGGAGGGCGTGTATACACATCAAGGCACTCACATCTGCACTTCAGTCTTTCACCCCCCCCCCTCTCCCCAAAGGCTCTCTCATTCTGACTCCTGCTCACACATCACAACCTGGTGTTTAGTTACCTTCTCCCCAGCCCCCTCCCCCCACACATACACACGCACGCACACTCACACAACCCCTTCCTTTAATCATTATCTTTTCGTAAGCCAGCTTGGGGGTCTTCTTTCACGGTGAATATGGAAAACAACGGCTATAAGGGAAGTAGCCACATATCAGATATTACATGCGTAAAGCCTAAAACCATAGTACATGGAGATCAGCTGGTATGTAACAGCTGTTGTGCTATTGCTGGACTTATCTTCACGCATCGAAATCCGCACAGTTCCGCAGACTTTACACACTGCGCTCACAATAGAACAAACTGGGCCCATTGTACTCCAACTTCTAGAGACTGTAGCGCATGGCAGCCAGCTTCACCTGCCCTTAACCCTCTTTTCTTCCTACGCCTCACTCCCAGCCTCCCCCCTCCAGTCCGCGGTCGCCCTACACACTCACGGTCTAGTGCCTGGTTCTTGCTTGGCTGCTAGGGACTAAAACAACCACTGTTTGAATACCTGCCGTGGACGGAGTGTCTTCATTCTAACTGAAACCACTAAAGTGTCATTCTGAATTCAATGGATATTGAACTTTCACTTACCAATACGGATATCTCCATCTGTGACGCGTTTTATGTAAGTACATTGTATATTAATATTGCAGGACGTTGCCATAAACCGCAACTTGATTTTCTAGACAAGTTTACCTTCAATGTCTTTCTGAACTAGAAGTCAACGTTTAATTTCAATGGCGGTGTGCGGATTGCACGCCCTACCTCGCCATAAGCGCACTGGAAGTTTGAAATTCATATATTTATTCGTATCTGCTCACATTCGGCATCACTGCTTTTGTAACCAGCTTTTGCAAGCCGCTAGAGGGCTCCCGTCTGTTTTATTTACAACTTTGTGTAGTCCAAATGTGAACTTACGTTGTCAAGCTAACACATATATGTTTATGCTGTGTCCAATGAGCAAAACTAGTGTAAATAAATGTAACCCTTTATTTTTCCTTATTTGTTGTTGTTGTTGTTGTTGTTGTTGTTGTTGTTGTTCTTCTTCTTCTTCTTCTTCTTCTTCTTCTTCTTCTTCTTCTTCTTCTTCTTCTTCTTCTTCTTCTTCTTCTTCTTCTTCTTCTTCTTTTTTAATATACTGATTTGTTTCTTTCTATATCGTTCTGTTTCATTTCACTCTGTTACTTCTATTTTTCCTCCAGACTTGTTTCTTCTGTTTTTCCTCCAGACTCAGATGTCTGTATCTGTTGTTGATGAATCTGTTGCCATCTTGCAATTATGTGTGTTTAATTATAACAAATGTTTTGTTTGTTTCTTCGGGTCTATACGCTTATTGACCATTATTGTAGCATTTGCTTCAGTTAAGACTTTTCTTTTCAGATTGTCTATCAGCAAGGAGCAGATATATTCCTTAGAGCAGCAGAAGATCAACTACCATAGTGTCGATACTACTAAAAGAGACTGTATTTCTTGCAAATAGTGCCTGATTATTTCAAGAGGCAACATGAAAGTCTTTAAGTGCCTGTCTCAGAATACATCCATAGCACAGGACAAAGTGGAGAAACAAAAACGACAAAAGCACTTTCTAGGTTTCAGGCAGAAGAAACGACGAGTTGGATTTATATCTCTTTTTAAAGAAAATGCACTCCCATTGGTTCCTTCCATCATCAAAACAAAACATACACCGGGAAATAACGATGCTTCTTCTAGAGATGACAAAGTACTTGTATCACGTGCCGGTGGATCATGCATGTCTTTGCAGAATGATGAAAGTCGTCCTTCAGTACAAAGTACGCCCTTTCTTCGTAACTGCAAATCTGGGAAGGCAGATGACGGTCAAGACGAATTTGTTGTCACAACAAGCAGTGAATCCGCGACTTCGGACTTCTTCCGCGGAATGACAGTAAACACGAGCGATTATCTCCCTTCATTTGCAGTTTATGAGTCCCCTAGGTACTGTGACGGAGAATCTATTGCCACTGATTCATCAGAAGTAAACTGTCTGAATGTGGCTCTGATTGCAAGCAATTCAGTATCGGATTCTTGCATGGACTGGCTTTCGAGCTCTTACGGTAGTGTGCAATCCTCTGTTTGTAACAGTGCTGTAGATTGGAGTTCCATAATCAGCAATACAACCTGTAGCACAGAGTGTACGGCCAACACCAGTACTGCAACATTCAATAAAGGTTGCAGCACCAGCCCTAGTTTTGATAGCTCGTATAGTTCTATTTCTGTACGTTCAGTTCCAGTCAGGGTTCGACCCGATGGCAGAATACGAAAAAGACCCAATGTTACTACAAGAAGTGACACATACTTGTCAACCACTGCCTATCGTTCTCATTACTATCAGAAATACACAAGAGCAGAAGCTTGTGACTCATTGAAAGAACAAGATGTCAAGGAGCCAGAACGCGATTCATTCACTAATCATACCGCAGTAAAAGCAAGTATTTGCTATGCTTCTGCCAATCAGGAACGTTTAGGCGGCGACTCTTTAAATTTTACAGGGGTAGATTTCGATTCAAGTGCAGCTGGCGATTCAGAATTCCGCGACAAGAAGCAGACATCACAGCAGGTACACGTATTTATTCAGAAACCATCAGAAGCAGAAGCTTGTGATTCATTGAAGGAGAAAGATGTCAAGGAGCCAGAACGCGATTCATCCACTAATCATACCGCAGTGAAAGCAAGTATTTGCTATACTTCTGTCAATCAGGAACGTTTGGGCGAGGACTCTTTAAATTTTACAGGGGTAGATTTCGACTCAAGTGCAGCGGGCGATTCAAAATTCCGCGACAAGAAGCAGACATCACAGCAGGTATGCGTATTTATTCTTATAGTGATATTTTTGTTTTGGTGTACTTTTGTCCTATAACACACGCATAGTTTTATTGGTCGGTGAGGTCTAATAATATCCCATGTTAAATAAAACATGACTGCAAGCGACGGTACAGACTTGGCTGGCCTGGAATCAGACCAGAGCTTCTCATGATAAAAATGTTTTGCATATCCTTTACAGGACATCGCTGTCACATCAGCATCTTTCAGCTGATTGTTGATTTCTTGGCAAGATTATGCTCAGTAGTTTGCCATTGCTTTCAGAGCGACCGGCTCCATACTCTCATAAGTCACTGGCGCGACTCGGACCGCTTCCAATTCTCGTGCGCTCACGTCAACCACGAGAGTATTCGGGGTTACGGAGAAAGCTGCTAACCCCTCGGCCAGGGAGACCGGCGCTTCCCATGATACTAATTCTTAAAGGTGCACTTGTTTCACCTGGTGGTGAGGAACACTGGTAATAAGGGAAACTAACCCTAAACTGGAAAGATTTTTAGAATGAGAGGGAAGACAAGCGAGTGAAAATTCTTCAGTCTTGTGTCTTGGCACTAAAGGGGGTCAACTCCCGAAATGATACATGAATTGGAGATGGCCAGGTTTAGAGAAGCATGATCGCCCACGCCCGTCGGTAAAACATTTCATGATGAATCCTCCCGCAAAAATCCGGTTCCATGCAGTCAATAGCATCAATTATTTGTAGTAGCGGCACA
The DNA here is from genome assembly GCA_963921405.1 of Cepaea hortensis. Taxonomy (NCBI): domain Eukaryota; kingdom Metazoa; phylum Mollusca; class Gastropoda; order Stylommatophora; family Helicidae; genus Cepaea; species Cepaea hortensis. Next base: position 32,710,110 of record OY992883.1, on the reverse strand, counting down.
TGTGTGGGGTTCATTCGCGCTCACAGCTAAAAAACAATACAAATGAACCCAGTTCGACCCAAACCCCGCCTCATATAATTACCGTTTTCACTAGACGGCGATTATAAAGAACAAGAGAATGTGTAGGAAAAGAGGACACGGAATATCGCTACAGCCTGATATGGCTATGGCTTCTGCTGTCGGAGCTGTCACACAATGAAGACTAGCCAGCGGACCCTGATTGTAACAATTGCAAGGCCGGAGCTGACGTGACACGGCTGGAGATTGTTCAGATTAGGCTTTTTTCTGTCAAGTCACGGGACCAGACACAGTTTACTACGGACAAAGAAATGGATTAACACAATATAACGACACATGCCCACCCACCCCGTGTTATCCCCATTCTCAACTTAAATAGTTTTCGGCCACTTATTTACTCAGAAATATCCATTCTTGGGGAACCCCGGAGGCCATTGAAACAGCACACACATAGATTCACATGTATCAATTATCACTCACAGAAGTAGAGGAAAGAAGAAGAGACTAGATGTCACTCTAGACCTGTGGTTCTCAACCGGTGGGTTACAACCGATTATATCAGAAGTAGACAAGCAAATCACGTTTTATGTAGAAGTTTAGACTTGTTCTAGTATGTGTTATTAAATTTAGCTTCCCCATTTTTACGTATACTTTGTAGGGGTGGGGGGGGGGCATTTATAGGGAGGAAATACGAGGGGGGGGATGACATTCTGAACATATTGTGAAGGAGTGCAACGGCCAAGAAAGTTTGAGAACCACTGCTCTAGACAATGTAAAAATTTAAAGAGTATAGTGACTACACCGAGGTTCAAATCTGCGGCCTGCAAACCACAGCGCCTTACTGTATGAAAAAATGTGCCACGTGTCCAAAACCACAGCACCTTACTGTAGGAAAAAATGTGTCACGACGTGTCTGATCGTGATTCAAATTACAATTGATCCCTTTAGTTAGGCAATATCATTTGGAGGATGCGCGTTCGAATCCTAGTGAGGTCTCAATAGACTTTTTTTTTTTTTTTTTTTTAGCATATCCTTTACAGGACTTAGCTGTCAACACCAGCATCTTTCAGCTGTATGTTGATCTCTTGGCAAGATTACGCTCAGTAGTTTGCCATTGCTTTCTGAGCGGCCGGCTCAGTATCCCGCAAGTCACGAGCGGGGGTCGAACCGCCTAAGCTCTCGCTCCGCTACGAGACTCAGTGTGATAAACGGGATTACAGAGAGAAAGTGTTGTAACCCCACAGCCAGAGAGACCGGCCTCAATAGACTTACATTTTTATATTGTCTAGTGAGACCTCAAATCTTTACTTCTTCCTGTATTTTCAACCACACATCCTTTTGTAATGTCTGCTTCAATGTGGCTGTGGATGGATGTAGTGTTTGGAATGTGACTTGTTTCCACGGACGGATTCATGTTTGTTCACTTGAAAATGTTGGGTTTTTTTTTTTTTTCGTGGAGTTGACTAGTCAGTACTTTACGTCCGTTAGTCTTTGCTAGAATAAATTTCAGATCAGTTGCCATCTTCACCGGAATGTCTGCTTCAATGCAATCTCCACCAGGACATCATCTCATTCATCTCATACAAGGATTTTCCATAATAATATGCTGTCTGTATGTATGTGATTATTTTCTGTCTTCGTGCATTTATGATTGCTTACTGTCTTCTTGTAGGGATATGATTGTTTACTGTCTTGTAAGGTTATGATTATTTGTCTTCTTGTAAGGATATGATTGTTTACTGTCTTCTTGTAAGGATATGATTGTTTACTGTCTTGTAAGGTTATGATTGTTTAATGTCTTGTAAGGTTATGATTGTTTACTGTCTTGTAAGGTTATGATTGCTTAATGTCTTGTAAGGTTATGATTGTTTAATGTCTTGTAAGGTTGTGATTGTTTACTGTCTTCTTGTAAGGATATGGTTGTTTACTGTCTTCTTGTAAGGTTGTGATTGTTTACTGTCTTCTTGTAAGGTTGTGATTGTTTACTGTCTTCTTGTAAGGATATGGTTGTTTACTGTCTTCTTGTAAGGTTGTGATTGTTTACTGTCTTCTTGTAAGGATATGATATTTACTGTCTTCTTGTAAGGATATGATTGTCTACTGACTTCTTGTAAGGATATGATTGTTTACTGCTTCTTGTAAGGTTGTGATTTGTGATTGTCTACTGTCTTCTTGTAAGGATATGATTTTCTCTACTGTCTTCGTCATGTCTCTGTCTGCGGGTGTGTGTGTGTGTGTGTGTGAGAGAGAGAGAGAGAGAGAGAGAGAGAGAGAGAGAGAGAGAGAGAGAGAGAGAGAGAGAGAGTTACTGTCTTTTTTCCAGTCCATCTTTTATAATTCAGCATCTTCCAATGGAAACCTGTGTTTTTCAAATGTAGTACACTTGTTCAATCAACTCATTCCCTACTGTGTACAATGAGTATCGCCTGTATATTTTACACTACATTTTATTTGTCAAAACTTTGTTAGTTCAGGATGAATAAAATAGCCACTATCATGCACAAACGAAGAGTAAACGTGATAGGATTACTAACGAGAACATAACTGTATTTATCTTGCAGATGGACACTGATTTGAGTCAACTCTCGGTTAATGTTACAGCTGATTGCCCGCCCTCATTGCTGGAACTGAAATATGGGTATATTGAGCAACTGATGTCGCTGGAACAAGAATTTGTCAACTGCATGCATTTTGGCATCCGAAAATACTCAAAGCCACTTCAGCACTGTATTCTGACATGCTACCAGCACCGCATGCTCTTTATGAATATTGAGAAGGTAAATTTAATCTGGGCAAAAACGTTCTGTCATGTTTCTTTCGGCACTCTTTCAAACGATGGTCCCAAATTATTTAGTGTAAAAAGCATCCCTTACAGAGCCTCATTAGCTGATATAATAAAAAATACGAACTACAAACTAAAATATAGAACTGAGAAAATGGAAATACGTACCAATAATATTTCACAGTTATATGTGGAAATTGTGGCACTAAAGTTGTAAACACTGTCCGAAAACATGTTCTAAACTCTTGTATCGGTATATGCGGGGGAAAAAATTATACATATCGGAATGAGCAATGAATGTGTTGTCGATCACTTCCCGTTCAGTGCAGTCATGGACTGCTAGACCGATCGATGTACACACAGTCGTTGGTAGCACAAGATTTGGATATACACTCCAGCGACAGTGAGGGCCCTCCAGGACCATAAACCTTTATTGTATCCATCGATAGGTCTAGCAGTCTGCCATACACTCAAACGTCGATGGGTCTAGACGGTACTCTTAAACGTAAGTGATTGATAACACATCGTCCAGGAAATGACCGTATGAGGCCTTGTAAGGGATGCACTTTACAGTAAATAATTTGGGATTGTCTTTCGGAAGAGTGCCTTTCTTTCTTTGTCGTATCTCTTCTACCTTAGAGTGCACAGGAAAATAGTATGTTGTATAGATTGTATAGTCGCACATAAAATATATCGTCTTGCATTGATATTCCATAAAATGGCATAAGTGCTGGTCGTCCAGAAAGCAATGGCAAATTACTTAACATAAACTTGCCCATGAATCACAAACAGACAAAGAATGCTGGAACTGACTGCAAAGCCCAGTAAAGGATATGCAACTAACTAACAAAAGGTCATAGGTTCACTTAGCAAGGTCCATGAGATGTCCACAGCAGTAGACAGGTCAACTATCCTCACATTGAGGGCTCTGCGTTTATGTAGTGACCATTGTTTTTCTCAGTTACTGTTATGTATAGTACACCTAATGTGGAGTTTATTGTGAAATACATACATAAACCATGTAGGGCAAACAGTAATAATCACCACAAGATGATTACAATATTAAGGATAGTAAGGTAGTTAGTTGTGGTTCCAACTTCACGGCAAAGGGTTGCCCCATCATGCTCCATTCCTGTGCCAATGAATGTCACACAAAATCTTCCTCACCGCCCCATGTGAAAAGTGGAACACAAAGTGGTTTATGTGACAGCATGTCAATCAACTTCACCAACAAAGACATTTCCTGCTAACCATTTTATTCTGGGTCGGCTGGTATATGTTCCTCTCTCCAGATTGTTCTGGAAGTTTTTCAGGTGGCTATCAACTGCAAGCAGGACAATGGGTTTTCTGCAGTGTAATTTATCTCAAACTATAAAACTTCTTGTTTTCAAGCGCCTCATAGCTAGGTTTTGAAATTCGTTTTTCATTGGGTGGTCTGGTACATGCTTCTTTAGCATCCTCCTATCTCTGCTTTCTCTTAGTGCTTGTGTCCTCCCCATCTTCTAAATCTCAACTATAGGGGTTAATTTAAACCATCAAATGATGACTCTTTTGATGAGCTCCAAATGATGAGCTCTTTTTGTTTCCACATTTTCCAGCTCTTGAACACAGTTGGCCCATATTCCTGGTGTGGTCATATGCTTGTTGGTAAACAAAGCAATGTCCCACATTGTTCCACTTAGTGTTTTCAGACTGTCTTCCTCATGGCTTTTGTTGCTGCTTTATGTGCTGTCTTCATGCCAGCCTGTAATGAAATGCAACACATGAGGTATTTTGGGTGACGCCTGCTGTTTTGTTTTGATAAGCATGGTACTACACTTGTCTGTGTTGATGCTGAATCACCATCTATTTGCCCATGCAGCAAAATGTATCTCCAACCCTTTGTAGCAGTCTGGTAGCCACTGTTGCATCATTTGTGCACTATATTACCAGATCATCAGAATACATTGCCTCTTTATTTCTATGTGGTAGTTTTGTATCAAACTATGTCATTGAAGTAGATTAGCAAACATATTTGGAACAGGACACCACCTTGAGGGGACAACATGACACAGTAAAACTGTCTTGCTCCTGAGTCAGTTTACCTGTGCTTGGATGCTTCTACTGTATTTTCCCCCATTTGTACATACTTCCATTCACTTTATAGTTTCTCAGTTTCTTGATCAGACATCACTACCAAATCTTGTCAAAAACTTTCTGGGATCTATCCATGCCACAATTATAAATTCTTCTTTTGGAATGCATTCTAAATATCTTGAGAGAGGTAGGTTGCCTGACCTTACATAGAATAACACCACCTATCGCCAGGCTGCCTACTGTGCCAGAATGTTTTCAAGTTCAATGTACCACTGATAATTGATACATAGTTACGATGTGCCTCATTGTATTGCAGAGACATCTGGTAAGGATAATTGGCCTGTTTGTTAGTTTCTTATCTTTTACAAGAGAAAGGAATAAATCCCAAAATTATCCAGTGTTACAGACCTTAAGCTAACCTGCTTCTATACACTGTTGATTTGTGTCCATACAGCTTGTGAAGATGTCAGAAACTAATCTCAAAGCCATGCGGGACAATGCAGCAGCTCCTGATGACTCTCACACCAGTGAGGATGAACATATGATGCTGTATATGCCTGCAACTGTTTATGACCTGGAGGTAAATTATAATATATTCTGTTGATAAATTATATATTATATATATATATATATATATATATATATATATATATATAATATATATATATATATTATATATATATAACATTAGAATACTAAATAAACAATAAATCATGTGAATTAGAATACAATATCCTGGGCAGGTTAATCCAGTCAACAAATGCCATAGAAGTCGGGTGTGTTGGCCGAAAGGCGCAGTATCTCAGCTCTGCTGTAAACAGGCACAACGCTATCACATCCAAAAATACTCTCCGGATGAACGCAAAAGAAGAAGAAGAATACAATATATATATATATATATAGAAACCATAAAATAATATTTCTTTAAAAGCCATTTAGAATATACAATCAATTAGAACTAACTCGTTCACTCTGAGATTTTGCAGCAGACGTCCAAAAGGGGAAAATAATTAGTATGTAAAATTATATGTCATTAAAGTTCAACCTGAGCCCATCAGTAAAGCACAAAATAATCATGCAGTAACCAACCATGCATGTCATGAGAGACAGGCTTTGCCTCTGCTAACTCTGAAGGCTTTGCAAACAACTGGCTACCTCATCCCATGGATAACTTCAGTTAAATAATCCATGGATAACTTTAGCTGCAAAATTCAACCAATAATAATCAAGTTTACAAAGGGGCTTGGCATGAGCTCATTGAGAGCCTATGTTCCATTGGTAGATGAAAGCCAGCAGAAGATAATTATGAGTGCAATATTTCAATTGGCTAGCTGCACAGTGGAAAGCCAGATTTCTTTAGTTTGCTATGACCAAGTATAAAAGAGAACATTACCCAATAGTAGGAACTGAAGGGGAAAAGGCAATGACATGCCATGTGTTGCTTGGTACGAAAAGAGTTCCTATTCAAGAAATAAGGGTGAACTAGCAAGTAAACAATACCACATTACTAATATTTTCATAGCACAAATACTAAAATCACTGGGAATATTTCTTATAAGATAAAATACACAACGAAAAACAAGATACTCACAGATCTAATCTATACAAACTTTATACAAATAAAATCTATTAAACTGGTATGAACAATTTCTGGCACCACGTATGCTTTCTGTACACTGTCTGAGGCCACCTCCGTGGTGAAGGAGTTATGGACACAGTTTGTAATCCTGTATACCCGGGTTCGAAACACAGCTGCTGGCGATTTGGTAGCAGACCACCTTGCGTTGGTTTTTTACGAAATGGTATGGGTGCCGGTCGTTCAGAAAGCAATGGCAAACTACTGAATGTAAACTAGCCAAGAGATTACAACAGCAAAATATGCTGGTGTTGACTGTGACGTCCTGTAAAGGACATGCAACTAACTTTTTTAAACACTGTCTGAAACTTGTCTTGTTATAGTTAGTTACTGGCATTTCCAACAATGCATGACATCATCTGATATCTCTTTGCTCTGTTGCCATGCCTTCCTACATGTACTGGCCACATAAAACCATAATGTTATAAGATGAAGACACCACCAACTACCTTGCCCTGTGCTTCATAAAAATATTTCTTTTGCTATACAATCTAGTGCTGACAAATATGCCTTGTGAAAGTTCAGAAAACATCAAGTCATTTCATAAATATATCATAACGAGCTTAATCTCAGAATGCTTTGGTAAGTAATATTACTGTAAAACAATTTAATACGGTGGTACCTCGGGTTACGAACTTAATTCGTTCCAGAACTTGGTTCGTAACACGAAACGTTCATAACCCGACACATTGAAATCAATGAAATAAAGTCAATCCGTTTCAATATGAAAGAATCATTCTTTTGTTTATAAATTAACATCCAGTCGTTTACCTGACAAAACACAAAGAATACGTGTACTTCACGTATTAAATAAAGAGAAAGAAAACAACCAAATGAATTAAATGTAAAATTTAAAAAAAGATTTAGTCTATCTTTATTACCGAGAAAATGATCATGGGAAATTTGTCACTTTCTTTGTTATTCTGAACATTACTTTCAGGAGTATCTTGTCGCTGTTTCTTGGCAACCGACTGGGAATCTTTCTGCACCAAGAAACTTATCAAGGGAAATTTGTCATTTCCTTTGCTGGAGAATCTTTCTGAAGTGGGCCATCGTGTTATCATTCACAAGGTTTACTGCTCTGTTAGCAACAAGTTTGTTTGGATGATGGTTCACAATGAAGTCTTCGACGTCTGTCCACTTGCTGCAAATTTCTTTAATCCTGGCAGTTGAAACAATCACTGACTCATCATCGGACGACTGCTCCTCCTTTAATGTCTTTACCTGTTCATTACGAAGATCCACAAGCTCATCTGTAGTACTGTTTGTACTGTACGCGATCGTTTGTCTCCAACGTTACACCTTGCTCTCTCTCTCTCTCTCTCTCTCTCTCTCTCTCTCTCTCTCTCTCTCTCTCTCTCTCTCTCTCTCTCTCTCTCGCTCTCCTCTCTCTCTCTCCCTCTCTCTCTCTCTCTCTCTCTCTCTCTCTCTCTCTCTCTCTCTCTCTCTCTCTCTCTCTCGCCTTCATTCGTAACCTGAGGCACTGTTCATTATCCGATACATAAAATTTTCGAAGTTTATGTTTGTACCTGAATTGTTTGTGACCTGAGGCGTTCGTAACCCATGGTACCACTGTACTTATCTAATTCTGAGTGCCTTTTATTTCAGATTCAGAAGCAGTGTCAAGCATATCAGCTTTATGGAAAGAAACTTGAAAAGTCAAACAAACTTCTGACGGAACTGAAACAGAATAGAAAATTCCGGGATTTTGTTAAATCCCAGCATGCCACCCGTAAAGATTACAAAAGTCATCCCTCTGAATGGTGTCCATCACTTCAAGAGTTCATAAATAAACCAGCACTGGTAAGAATTCAGTATGATAATTCTTGACATTCTCTTTATGTCTGTATATAATGGATAAATTGTTGGGTAACCTGAAATTTCTCACAATGGAAAATCAAGAAAAATGTAAAGTTACTCAACAGTCTGCCCAGTTTTACTGTAGAAATGAATGTGATTACTAAAAGCTATTGAAACAGCCTGTGATAATCCTCCCAAACAGCTGAAATAGCATATGATAATCCTCTCACACAACTGAAATACCTTATGATAATCCTCTCCCACAGCTAAAATAGCTCATGATATTCTTCGCCACAGCTGAAATACCTTATGATAATCCTCCCCCACAATTGAAATAGCATATGATAATCCTCCCCCACAGCTGAAATAGCATATGACAACCCCCCCCCTCCCCCCACAGCTGAAATACCTTATGATAACCCTCCCCTACAGCTGAAATAGCATATGATAATCCTCTCACACAGCTGAAATACCTTATGATAATCCTCTCCCACAGCTAAAATAGCTCATGATATTCTTCGCCACAGCTGAAATACCTTATGATAATCTTCCCCCACAATTGAAATAGCATATGATAATCCTCCCCCACAGCTGACAGTCTTAACTGATTGACTTTCATCAGACCTAACTGCCCGTTACATACCACCAAAAGAAAAGAATGATCAAATCAGTCAGAAAGCCACCAAAACCTGCTCAAGATGACTACCACATTATGGACAGACCAGAACAAGTCATTATTCTGCGCCTCAGAACAGGACACAATAGATTACGCAACCACATGTATACAAAATTCAAGATTGGTGAAACAGCCATGTGCACATGTGGATTGGCGTCGCAGACAGCAGAGCACATACTCCAAGACTGCCCAAAATATAACATATCTAGGCAAACCTTCAGGCCTAGAGAGACGACAGTGGAAGATAAACTCTATGGACCACTGTGTGAACTGAAAAAAACAGTTCAATTCATGCAAGAGACGACATTGCAGATATAGACATATTTCAAGCGAACGAAAGAAGAAGAATCAGACCTAACTTAAACAAATACATAGATCTTCTGTATTGGACTGGATTTAGCAGAGATTTTCCTACAGTTTGGGATCAAAGCTTGAGGAGAAATCATACTTACTGTTCACTACTTTAACAAGAAAATGACAGATAGCAGATTAACTTAACTGATTCAGTGCTAAACAAAAGGTAGGTTTGAACCAAACATGGTACACAATCAAATAAACAAATATAATAATGCAACTGAGCATTGAAATTGCAGAAGATGCCATGAAACAAAACAAATAGCACTGAGACAGATAGGCCTCCTTCGCTGTAGAGGAGGAAACTTATGAATTATGTCAGAAGCAGAATATTGTTCACTACTTTTAGAGTGTAGGGAATATGTAATGCAATGACAACCACAAATAGAATATGTCCCACTGTAATTTACCTTTGTCAGTAGAAAATCTGTTGCAGATTAGATGCCTGAAGAGGGATGCAGGGAAAGATTAAGCAATGCTTGAATGACAGAAAGTCATTGTGCATTCATTGTAGTTTTACATAGCATATATTGAAAAGCCATGTTATTGAGGAATTGTACACAATAAATGCTTAACTATATATAATATATGACAATCAGTATAAACATTCACAAGCATATTTCAGACAGAACTTTATTATATATACATTATTAATTAATTTAACATATATTGGAAAACTACATATATGAATAAATATACACAAATTGATAACTTAAATACATAAACTTTTAATATAACCCAGTTATAACCATGGAGGGTTGAAGAGGGTATTGACAACAACAATAAACATTTAATGTGATATCACTGTTGTTATGTGTGTCCAATGTTTATTTGTATGCATGAGTTACTGCTGGAACAACAAGTCTGTTTTTCTCTACAGCACATTCAACAACTCTACACAATCCTGAATAATATTCTGTCAGTAACACCCCATGATAGCCATGATGGATCAACTCTTGTGAGAGTTCTTGACACAATTTTCAACTGTATGGAAATGATGAAACTTGATGAGCAGTCAGAATGCCTGTAGGCTTGGTAAGTCAATTTTTATGATTTAGTTTTGTAATTCTGAAAGTCTCTTTACCCTCTTTGCCGCATGCACTTGTCTATCTCTTGTGATTTTATTCCAAATTATCTTTCAGATCTTGTTCTACAGCCCTTCCATGTTCAATTGTACCTTATTTGTTCATCGTGCATATTCTGTGTGTCTCTGTGAAGATATATTTGTTCATCGTGCGTATTCTTTGTGTCTCTGTGAAGATATATTTGTTCATCGTGCATATTCTTTGTGTCTCTGTGAAGATATATTTGTTCATCGTGCGTATTCTTTGTGTCTCTGTGAAGATATATTTGTTCATCGTGCGTATTCTTTGTGTCTCTGTGAAGATATATTTGTTCATCGTGCGTATTCTTTGTGTCTCTGTGAAGATATATTTGTTCATCGTGCATATTCTTTGTGTCTCTGTGAAGATATATTTGTTCATTGTGCATATTCTGTGTGTCTCTGTGAAGATATATTTGTTCATCGTGCATATTCTTTGTGTCTCTGTGAAGATATATTTGTTCATCGTGCGTATTCTTTGTGTCTCTGTGAAGATATATTTGTTCATCGTGCGTATTCTTTGTGTCTCTGTGAAGATATATTTGTTCATCGTGCGTATTCTTTGTGTCTCTGAAGATATATTTGTTCATCGTGCGTATTCTGTGTGTCTCTGTGAAGATATATTTGTTCATCGTGCATATTCTTTGTGTCTCTGTGAAGATATATTTGTTCATCGTGCGTATTCTTTGTGTCTCTGAAGATATATTTGTTCATCGTGCGTATTCTTTGTGTCTCTGTGAAGATATATTTGTTCATCGTGCGTATTCTTTGTGTCTCTGTGAAGATATATTTGTTCATCGTGCGTATTCTTTGTGTCTCTGTGAAGATATATTTGTTCATCGTGCGTATTCTTTGTGTCTCTGTGAAGATATATTTGTTCATCGTGCATATTCTTTGTGTCTCTGTGAAGATATATTTGTTCATCGTGCATATTCTTTGTGTCTCTGTGAAGATATATTTGTTCAACATAGCCATACCAGTTTAGTCTTAGTTTAGTTTAGTCGATGTATCAACATCACGGCACACGGGTGTAAGTCATAGGTGCTCCGTTTTCCTCCTAACTCAAACTTGAGTCTGGAGAAACTCAGCTCAGTGCATGAACTCCGTAGCACCGGCAAGGATCCTGAAATACTTTGGGTATATTTTTAACTTGAAAATTTTCCCGGACAGTGCCGTTAGGCTACTCTTTTTTGATTTCCAACTGCCTAGGGATTTTTTTAGGTGTGCAACAATACACACAGGCGTCCGATCTCACTACTCAGAGACCAGGGGAAATTTTATTACTAGAAGTCCGCGTGAAAAAATCCCGGTCCTCACTGGGGCTTAAACCCGGGACCTCCAGCACTCAAGGCGGACACCATGCCTCTAGACCACTCAGCCATACCATCTTAACTCTATGCAGTATCCACACAATATATAACATACACCATCTTAACTTGACACATTATGCAATGCAGCGATAGCATCTATGCACAAATTTCAACACCCTATGTAATCTTAAGTACATAATATGCAACACATTCGTATTAAATCAACACAATATATAAGAGCCATACCATCTTCATCAAAACATCACAATCCACTTTAAATATTTATCCTTTTGAACCACATTTTTTTGGAGCCATGTCAGATGATTCTTGATGTACGCTTTTATTAAATATACACCTAAAAGTAATTTTCATTTTTGTCTTTTCTTTGTTACCCTTATTCTACTTTGTTGTATAGAACAAAACATTCTGCAGAATACTTCTTCTCACAACACGATCAAAACATAAGGATTTTATCCATTCATAATTGGGCATCCCGTTCCAGAACTTTGATATTCACTTAGTATGGCCATCCTCTCAAACAGTCTTAAGGGATTGCAAGAGTTAATCCTATCTCTCAAAAGACACAGCTGAAAATAAAAATCGTTTTACTCATCTAAATAAAAAATGGCATGGCAACTAATAATCACAATCGACAATGAAGAAATTGAAAATGTCACAATCAAATATCATGTTAATAGCCATCTCCAGATATTTTCTTCTCTGTCTTCCCCTTGTTCCTTTCCTATTTTTTAAAGAAGAAAATAGGGGTTTTTGAACTTATATGTTATATAAAAGTTCTTAGAACATTGTGGACCAAGAAGAAAAAAAGTATTGTTCAAATGAAACCAGTTCATAAACAGCCTCATGACTCAAATATCTAATGACTTTGGCCACATTAAATGTTAGTGTTTTTGAAAGAAGTGTTGAAAGGCATTGTTCCTGAGTGAAAAGGCAGGAGTCAACCAGAAGATGGACAAAAACATTGCAGACACCTTGGACAAAACAATGTATGAACAGCTTTCTTATGACTGCTGCACTTAACTTTAATGACATGTCACCTCTACATTAATTAACTTTACTCTCATGTCACTGATGCATTTAACCTTACTTTTATGTCACTGGTGCACTAATTAAATTTACTTTCATGTCACATTTCTGCTGGGCCAATCATTACACAACTATTGAACTAACTTTACTGTCATGTGACTGCTCCATGGACCAACTTTACAGCTAAACCACTATGAACCTAACTTTATTGCCATGCACTAAATCTCACTGTACAACTCATTTCCTTACCTTCCTATGTAACAAATGATGTAATCATTGACTTTTTTCAGATAGTGAGTTTCTTCACATAGTCACTTTCAACCAAGCTTGATGTTCTACTGGAGATGTACAGCAATGGATGTGCACTTTCCAAGTACCTTGACAAGTCTCAAGCGTTTCATAGAAGACCTAGTTACACAGACAAGAGCTTCATTCATGGACTCCAGGCTTGTGTAAGCTCAAGGAGGCATCCCTGGTCATGTTTCAGTTAGATCTAGGTACAACGATCCTTCTCATTGATGGTGAACAGTTACACTTTGTCATGTAATGACCTAGGCTGCAAAGAAAACCAGTGTTGGATTTCATAATGGATTACTGTCATATTTAATTCTTCTGTTCCCTTTTTCATGGAGTAATGTATTGTACCGAGCTCAGAGGTACAGTCTGTCAGACTTCAGCATTTGTTTAAGGTTTAAATGTCATGTAATAGAAAATAAGATATATATATATATATATATATATATTCACTGTATGGTTGTTAACAAAAACATTTTGTTCTTAACTTTATTATCCTCTCTATAGCTCAACCATGTATATACCTTCACTGTCCTGTATATAGTATTATTGTTTTGCATATAACTTTACGGTTTTGTTCTTAATAGAAAAATACTTATGTTTCTAACTATTATTCTGCTCTTAATTTTACTGTCATATGCAACTTTCTCATCCTCTCAGCCATCATGCATATATACCATTACTGCCTTTATATATCTTCAATGCTATGTTAACAAAAAACACTTTGTTCTTGACTGCACTGTTCTGTTCTTAACTTTATTGTTCTGCTCTTAAGTTTGCTGCCCTCTTTGTAGCTCTACCATCATGTCTGTACTTTACTGTCGTGTATATAGCAATACTGTCCTGTATATAGCCTCACCATTTTGTTCTTAACAAAATATATGTTCTTACCTTTACTGTTTTGCACTTCATTTGTACTGTTCTGTTCCTAACTGTATTGTACTGATCTTGATTTTACTGTCATCTATAACTTTCCCAACCTGTCTACCATCACATATATAACTTTACTATCCTGTCTATAACTGCCCTTTCTATACCTCTCATGCATTACCTGTACCATATTATAATATTCTTTACCACCATTTACCATTTTTCTAAAGTGTCACATCATCTTAAGGTCTTCTTGTACTTGTTTGTATCTAACTTTACCTTTTTTTTTTTAACTGTAGCTGCTGCAGTAGTTACATAAAGATATCTACACAAAATATCAGCTCTTTTTCTTTCAGTTTGTCCTGAAAAAGCTGTTATGTCTTTGAATGTTATTGGTCTGTTTATAATTTTACTGTCCTATGTATGGCAATACTGTTATGTTTACCTGAATCCCGTATATAAGTGAATCCTTTCTAAACAGTTATACACTTCTTGACTGACTCTGTGGCAAAGTAGTTACAGATGCAATTTGTAATCCTGCATACCATGTTCAAAACACAGTTACAGGTTATTTGGCAGCAGACCACCTTGCGTTGGTTTTCATACAATGGTATAAGTGCCGATCATTCAGAAAGAAATGGTAAACTATTCAATATAAAATTGTCAAGAAATCACAAACAACCTAGAAATGCTGCTGTTGACTTCAACATCCTGTAAGGGATATAAAACTTAACTTTTTTATTTTATAGTTCTTGAAGCAGAAACTTGTTCTGTCAACACCACCTGCTGATGTAATCTTGTCATAGCTTTCCATCGGGCTGTTTATATTACTGTCCTATTTATAAAATTAGTCCTGTAACTTTAAATTATTAAAACCAGGAAAGTTCCAGACTCTGTAGTCATATATATACTCTGTTCATTAGTCATATTTATACTCTATTACTGTTGTAAATATTTTATAATGTCAAAATTGCTGCTGGACCTTATTAATTCAAGAAAAACAAAAGTTAATTGCATATCCTTTACAGGACGTCACATTCAATCCCATCATTTTTTGGCTGTTTGTGATCACTTGGCAAGTTTACATTTAGTAGTTTGTTATTGCTTTCTGAACGACCAACACTCATACTATTTTATAAAAAAAACTAATGCAACGTGGACTGCTTCCAAATCACCCACAGCTGTGTTTACATGGCATGCAGGATTATGAACTGTGTCAGTAACCCTAACGCCATGGAGCTGGTGACCTTATTTATTACATTTATTTATTTATTTATTAACATTAGAATCACCTAAATTGTCATTAAGTTATTCTGACATTTACCTTGGACCATTTCTTATTGTCATGTTTGTAACTTTATTTTACAACTTTTCCTTTTATAGCTTTTTACAACTTTACTTTTATAGCTTTTTCTTACTGTCATGTTTCTAACTTTACTGTGGTAACTTCTCTTTATTGTCATGTCTCTAACTTTACTGTGGTAACTTCCCTTTATTATCATGTAACTTTACTGTGGCAACTTCTCTTTACTTTCATGTCTCAAAACTTTATTGTGGTAACTTCCCTTTATTGTCATGTCTCATAACTTTACTGTGGTAATGTCCCTTTATTGTCATGTCTCTAACTTTTCTGTGGAACGTCACTTTATTGTCATGTCTCTAACTGTTCTGTGGTAACGTCACTTTATTGTCAGGTCTCTAACTTTACTGTGGTAACATCCCTTTATTGTCACGTCTTTAACTTTACTGTAGTAACTTCTCTTTATTTTCATGTCTCAAAACTTTACTGTGGTAATTTCTCTTCATTGTCATGTCTCTAACTTTAATGTGGTAACTTCTCTGTACTGTCATGTCTTGTGCACCCGCCTCATAGAAAAAAACCAGAACATAAGGTTAGATGTTAAAATCAAGCCATTTTACAGTCAGTCCCTTGACACCCCTGTACCTGGCTCTCACCCTTATGAAATTAACTGCATTTTCTTCAAATGCCCTGCACTTTCAAACATCAGGTAAAAGCCTCTGTTGTTTCCAGTAATTACAAACTATAGGTCCCTAGAAAAACTACAGAGGAACTTCAGAATGCATAAGAATTGCATTGTTTTGCCAAGGGTAGTCAACTCAGCAGCTTTGGATTCAACACCATATATTCTAAAGGAACAATCTTTCACAGCTTGTGGACAAGCATTGCACTCATCTGTTGTCCTTTAACTCACATTTTAATATGACTGCTTTCATCATCTGACAATGATGCAAACCAAAATCGAATTTTCAATGATGAAAACACCTAAAACAATAAATTCTGACACACTGAAAGTATTTGTACCGATGTGTGTATATGTATGTATATGGATATATCCATATATCCATTTCTTATTCTTTTTTTGTTTTACTGGGATTTTTCTTTGCCTCTTACTTAATTTTTAAATTTTTTTTTTTTTTTTTTTTTTTTTGGTTTTATGCTTTTTTTGTTTCATTAATTAAACCTTCCATATCTCCATGTTCCAGCATTCTATATTTTTTGTTTTCTGGACTGGAATGTAAAAGTATGTATTCATTAGATTTATGGGTTACCTTTCCATGATTTTGATACTTCAGTTTTCAATGTTGTCTGTCTGTCTGTCTGTCTGTCTGTCTGTCTGTCTGTCTGTCTGTCTGTCTGTCTGTCTGTCTGTCTGTCTGTCTGTCTGTCTGTCTGTCTGTCTGTCTGTCTGTCTGTCTGTCTGTCTGTCTGTCTGTCTGTCTGTCTGTCTGTCTGTCTGTCTGTCTGTCTGTCTGTCTGTCTGTCTGTCTGTCTGTCTGTCTGTCTGTCTGTCTGTCTGTCTGTCTGTCTGTCTGTCTGTCTGTCTGTCTGTCTGTCTGTCTGTCTGTCTGTCTGTCTGTCTGTCTGTCTGTCTGTCTGTCTGTCTGTCTGTCTGTCTGTCTGTCTGTCTGTCTGTCTGTCTGTCTGTCTGTCTGTCTGTCTGTCTGTCTGTCTGTCTGTCTGTCTGTCTGTCTGTCTGTCTGTCTGTCTGTCTGTCTGTCTGTCTGTCTGTCTGTCTGTCTGTCTGTCTGTCTGTCAATTGATAAAGACTGGTATAAACATTTGCTTGTATCTGTGTGTTTTTCCTTACTTTGAGCTTTCAATTTATATTCTGTATCCATTCAAATTTGGTATCTATATCTTTACAGGTATGTAATGTTTTGGCAAACCATTGCTGCAATAAACATTGATACAAACCTGCAGGCTTTTAGAATACATTTGTTCTTTCATTTGCACTTAACTAACAGTCCTGTCATAATGTTATGTGTCATGCATGTGTGTGTTTGTGTGCATGCACATACATATTCATCATGTAGCATGTCGATGGGTGGTCATGTTTTGCAATCTCACTCAATCGCCAGAGTCGTGGATTGGCTCTGTGGTCTTGTCTCGACCATGCCATGTGGCTAAGCCATCCAGGTATTTACTTTTCTGCTTTCCCCTTGTTCTTTTCCCCTCTATCTTGCCAGTTGTCACCAAGTTCTCTAGTTCTTCTCATAACATGCTCACAACATTGTGACTGCCTATGTCAAATTTCTGTAATCAATTTACAGTTTCCATTTGCTTCTTGTAGGACTTAGTCATTGGTTTTTCTCTCTGTCCATGGTATTCTTTGCATTTTCCTCAGAAATTAAATCTCCACTGCCATTATATGTTTTTCAGCTTGTCTGATCATAGTCTTCGTTTCACACCCATACAAAAGTTTAGGTTGTATGTAGCACTTCAACACTCTTTTTCTCATTGCATTTGACATCTTTTAATTGGTCAGTAAGTTTTCCATCTTGTAAAAAGCTACCTGTGCTTGTCTATGCATGCACATATATTAAAGAAAGAAAGAGAGAGAAATTGAGAGAGAGAAAGAGAGAAATTGAGAGAGAAACAGAGAAAAATTGAGAGAGAGAGAGAGAGAGAGAGAGAGAAAGGCAAATGAGAATACGTCTGTTCACTTATAATGTAGTTAAATCTTACATACTATTCTATGTCAGATAGTTTGAAGTCTATAGAATCAGTAGTTAACAATGTTGTATTCATACAGTCTCTATGAATAGTTTCTATTGGTGAATGGAACAGTCATAGAGCTGTAGGCACTTCTGTGTTAAAAAATGTTCATATAAATATTCATTTTTAATGCTGATTAAATGAAAGATTGTTTTCACATCTGCCATATTATCTCCCTTGTCTTATTTTGTAGATATGCTGTGATTCATAGCAAAGACATTTGTTGTATTATATTTGGAGATATTAATGTGATTTTCTTGAAAGTTTGCTTCTTATGTTATATTTAAACGCAGGAGCCGTATGCAATTTATGTGATTTATTGCCTGACATATTTCACTGCATCTCATTGGGTACATAATACATAGTTATATATCATATGAAGTGAATAAATGAAGTATACTTTGGCTGAAATACTTAAACACATAGTCGCTGATTTTAGTCAAAGTATAATCTATTTACTTCAAGTAATATACAGTTCTCCATTATGCACCAGACAAGATGCAGTGAAATATGTCAGACAATAAATTGTGCAACCTAGTGTTTGTGGCTTCTGTGCTTAAATTCACTAAAAGAAAGTGCTGTAATAGAATCGTATATAATGGTGTGAAACAAAACTCAGTGCAAACATGTGTGCACTTATCTGTATTTCACCCATTGTTACAGTGTCTAAAATAACATGTAAACTAATATGCATATCATCATAACATATATAATTATAAACCTGTTGATTTGATCTATATTTAATCATTGCAATGCAAAAGAAAACACTGTTACATTAGATCTATATTTCATCATTGCAATGCAAAACAAAATCTGATACAGTTGATCTATATTTCATCATTGCAATGCAAAAAACTAGAAAACTTGATATATATTTAATTAGAATAAAACCTCTACATATGATGTGTATATCATCTTTACAATGCAACAAAAAACACATACATTCCAAGAATCTACGAAGACCTTTCTTCGTCTTTTTAAAGTTAAAAATGTGGGGGATTTATTACTTGATAAGAATACCACAGTGTATGTTTAATTCCCAAAATGCTATTCATTGTACAAATATAATTTCTTTTCACAAAACCATATCAATCAAAGATTACAAACAATAATAAACAAATTGCAAACATCTCAGACTGCATGCATACCTTGGCTCTGCAGTCATCTACAATGGGCACTAATCAAACGGCTTCATAAAACTGGCCATAGCAATGCATGTAAACTAGTCTATGGTACATTACAAGCTAACAATAAAATGAGTATCAGGAATTATTATTTTTTTTTTTGGGGGGGGGGGCCTTTGATAACTTTGTAGTCCAAACATGTCCTGCTACTTCATGTGCACTGAACTGATTTTGTGTGTGAATTAGCTTTTCCTATTACAATTGTCCATCGCCATCAGGTGAACCAGCTCTGACTTCTGGGGTACTTGTAATTTACGCCACCAAGTCAAGGACGAGAAGTCAACATTTTAAACTATGTGGGGGTGACACCATATGGCACTAAGTGTTAGTGAGATGATTTGCAGCTATGCAACTGATAAAATAAAATATTTATTGAAAAATGTTGGTGTTTTGTGTAATTTCAAGAACTGAAACTTGACCACATGTATGCAGCTAGACCGACTGCTTGTTGTTGCTGCTGCTGCTGCTGCTGCTATCTTCCACTTATGTCATTGGGCGTCGTGGGGAGGGATTATTGAAGCTCCGGTGCCTTTCCTCCAATTTCTCACATGATTCATGAGCATAATTGTTGTAGGATCAAGTAAACCTACAGGTTTGCTATACCTGTCATAGGTTCCTTACCGCCATGTCACAAAAATGTTCTCAGTTCTTATTAATTCACGTCCTGCCAGAGTACCCCTGATGCTAATTAGCTTAACATATTCGATATGCGAATGTAAATGTAGAACGTCAGTGTAGCTTTTAGGGTTCTCCGTGACGAAGTGGTCAAGCCGTCTGCTTCGCACTCCGAATCTTGTGAGGTCGATCCCGGGTCACGTCTTTCAGTTGACGAGTACATTTTTCTCGGAGACTGCTAGGGGTCGTCGTTGGAGCTACGGAGTTCGTGCTTTTTGCGACGCTTCCGGCAAGCCGTCCTGCGAAAAGAGACCGAGCCATATGGAATGAAACCCGAGGCAAAGGAGTCTATCCTCTCGACTTTTAAGACTTAAGTATTCATTGTTCGTCCTCGCCAGCAGTCTGCTGAGATATGTCTCAAGAATGGGTACAAGACAATTTTCAGAGCTTACAGGGAGTTGTCTGGGCGGGAAAGGCTTTGAGAACGGGAACTGGTCAACCTATCTCATATGTTGTGACTTAGAATATGTGAAGGCATAACTGACCACACAACGGTAATCTCTGCTATGAGACTACCCTTTTAAAAAAAAAATTAGTTTCATATACTTTACAAGACTTGGCATTCAATACCAGCATTTATTGTTGGTGTGATTTACCAGGCAATGTTAGTTACGTAGTTTGCCATTGCTTTATGAGAGGCTGGAGCCTCATACCATTGAAATCAACACAAAGCAGTCTGCTTCCAAATCGTTTGCAGCTGGTTTTGAACTCTGGACCTGGTGTGACGAGGAAATATGAAACTATACGCCCCACAATCCTTCACGCCATAGAGGGTACATGAGGGGACTACCTTGACCTGGCCAGAAGTTACAATATTTTAACTGACTGGTTAAATCAGAAGGAATCTGTAACACAGAAGTGAGGAGCAGAAGGGGTCAAGCAAACTCTGCATTTATAAAATAAAGAACACAGTACTCAGTAACTCCGTATCAGAAAAAGACTTGTTAAGTGTTCCCATTCCAAATACATAGCGGACACTCATTGACAATTAAAAAAAAACATTTGATAGACTATGTTACAACCACATCATAACATCAGATGGGAGATGCCTTGAAAAGATTAGAACAAGAATTGCCATTGCGAAGGTAGCCTTTTGCAAGATGAAAAACATACTGACTAATAAAAAGATATCAATTGAAATGAGAAAAAGAGTGTTGACGTGCTACATAGAACCTGTACTTTTGTATGGATGTGAAGCGTGGACAATGAGCAGTCAAGCTGAAAAACATCTGATGGCTGTAGAAATGTGGTTTCTGAGGAGGATGCAAAGAATACTATGGCCGGACAGAAAAACCAAGGAACAAGTCCTTCGGGAGACAAATGAAGATCGTGAACTGATTGGAGTCATTAGACGTAGACAGTCAAAGTTTTTTGGGCAAGTTATGAGAAGAAATGACTTGAAGAACTTGGTGACGACTGGCAAGATCGAAGGGAAGAGACCAAGAGGAAGACCGAGAAGTAAATACCTGGATGACTTGGCCACGTGGCATGGTCAAGACAGAAACACGGAGCTGATCCACGACACTGACGATCAAGTAAGATGGCAGAACATGACCGCCCACGCTTATCGGCATGGTACATGATGGATAGATGGATTACAACCACATAACTGATATTTCAGAGAACAGTAAAAATTCTACGTGCTGCCAAAACACAAAGAAAATGCGTCATAGAGATTATTAATAATCAGTGAATATTTCTTAGACATTTTACACGGGGAGAAGAACGTTGGAATATATTGTAGCAAGTATTAATATTAATGGTGTAAGAGGTATTGACTATAACTAAAGAAGAAAAAACAATAACGATTCACCTAAACGAACATCCCTTGAAACAAGTAAAGAGTTTCAAGTACCTAGAAAGTATATAATCAAATGGCAAATCAGAAGACGAGATCGAAAATAGATGCAATAAGGCAAACCAACTCATTGGACAAATGGCACCAATACTAAAGAACAAACATGTGTCAATAACTACTAAGAAAGCACTTTATAACACAATCTTCCTACCAACTCTATGCTACCAATGCCAAACCTGGACAATGACAGAAAAAGAGAAAAGAAAAATCACAACAGAAATGAGATTCCTGAGAAGAATACTCAATGTATCAAGAAGAGATAAGATCAGAAACGAAGAAATCAGGACTAAAGTGGGGGTTATAGCTGCACTAGATTTTATTAGAAAGCAGCAAGTCAAATGGTTTGGCCATGCAAGTAGGTTACCAACAGTATACCACAACAAGCAATGATGTACAGACCAGATGGAAGCAGAGGAAGAGGCCGACCACGTAAACGAGGGACAGAGGGAAAAGCAGAGTATATTGGAATCTTGATACATTAAACTCATAAGCGGACACTCTCCCGCTGTTTATATTTCACCTCAACACCGCAAGAGGAACAAGATGAGATGAATAATGGAGGGATAGATATATGCCCGGGAAGAGAAGAAGAGAAAGGCCAAAGAAATGATCGGTGCAGGATGTGGCAGATGATCTCCAGATGGGTGTATCGGATGCGGGACATCTTGCTTATGACCGAGGCGTTTTCTGAAAGGTTGTTTTGGGAGCGAGGTTCTGCAAAGGACACGCTACTGAATGAATATCATTTACTTTATTCATGTGACTGAATAGGCTAGACTTTCCCCCATTTCTCGTGCCGTGCTAGGTGGCATATCATGAGTTGTAATTTACAGGAAGTTGTAATCTCCATGGCTAATGACGTATGTAAATTGCAGCATGGCGTTAGCAACAAAAGAGTAGGTTTTGTGCATATTTTGTTTGAAACAACTTAAAACCAGGGTCTTATCGTTGTTGTTGTTGTTGTTGTTGTTGTTCTTCTTCTTCTTCTTCTTCTTCTTCTTCTTCTTCTTCTTCTTCTTCTTCTTCTTCTTCTTCTGTAGCTAGACTAGTAGTACTAGTAGTATTAATTAGTATTAACTACTACAGAGTGTATTTTTAATGACTCTGGGGTTCTGAAAATATTGCCGTTCAAAGTTTTGTATTTACCTTTTATGTTGTATGAACTCCACAGAAGATGAATACAAAACTTGACCGGCAATATTTTCAAATACTGCACAGTCATTAAAACTACACCCTGTAGTTAGTAATACTTACTACTACTACTACTACTACTACTACTACTACTACTACTACTACTACTACTACTACTACTACTGCTGCTGCTGCTGCTGCTGCTGCTACTACTACTACTATTACTACTACTGCTTCTGCTGTTGCTACCTCCTTTCTGTTAGCGCCGAATGGGCGAATGATAGTCGGCGCTTATCAAATCCGACACCCAATATTGATCCAAATGTGGGTTTAAATTTGGAAGGCAGACGCATTTTCCTAGGGAGAGAAAATGCAACCTAAAAACTAAATGTCGTGGCAGACCTCGCCCTAAGCCTTGGTCGACATCTGGTCTAGGATGGAAGCTTCGACAGGCGGACAGTTAGAGCTTTGCTTTGCTGACCCGGCAGCTTCTGCAGCTGGTCTTGTTCTAGACGTATCGGTGTTACCTTTCCTCTGGAGTGAACTAGACAGGCTAAGAGAGGGATTACAGAAAGGCCCCGCTATACGTCGCTTCGGTTCACGTCGTTTCGCTATAACGTCGTTGTCACAATGTGACATAACTTCACCTTACGTCGCTACGTTCCGCCATAACGTCGTCACCTGTATTGCTATGCCGCACCCTTGCGGAGGAACTTGTTAGCTTGCAGAGGTACTACGTAATGCCGCGTAGTGTTACCGCCGTGGAACGTCTCCTTACTTAGATGGTGTTGTCAGTTTTGCGTTAACGTCATGGTTTTACATTTTGTGCAATGTGTGTTTCCAATATTTTATCGTGATTTTTTTTTTCGCATATCCTTTACAGGACATCGCTGTCAACCTCAGCATCTTTCAGCTGATTGTTGATTTCTTGGCACGATTACGGTCACTAGTTTGCAGTTGCATTCTGAGCAACCGGCTCAATTACCCCGTAAGTTACCGACGCTACCAGTTCTCGCGCAACGTTACGTTACTCACGAGAGTATACGAGATTACGGAGAAAGTCGTGTAACCTTTAGATCAGAGAGACCGGCTTTTATCGTGTAATCCCCCATAATTATGAGTTCGAAGCGCACAGTAAATGCTGATAGTATGTCTGGTTGTAAGAGGAAAAGGACCAGGAAAAGTGTTACTCTTGAGGTGAAGTTAGATGTGTTACGTCGTTTTGAGGCTGGCGATCGGGCTGTTGATATAGGTAAAGTGCATGGTGTACCTCCAACCACTGTAAGGACAATTCGTGCAGGTGCTGACAAAATCAAAGAGTGTGCTAAAAACGTAACCCCTTTGAGTGCTTCCAAGATCACTAGTACCAGAAGTACTCTTATGGAGAACATAGAAGCACTATTGGCCGTCTGGATTGAAGACCATAACCAACGGAATATGCCTGTGAGCAAGATTGTTATCCAAAAGAAAGCAACGTCTCCCTATGAAGATCTAGCTAAGAAAGCGGGTGATAGAATATTAGTAGTGCTGATGATAGTTTTGGAGCGAGTCCTGGTTTTAATGCCTCTACGTCCCAATAACTCTACCACTCGCCCTCCAACCCACCTCTTATATAAGACACTGTATTTCATTTAATTCTATGGGAAATAGTGTTTCGCTATACGTCGTTTCACTTAAGTCGCGTTTTCCAAGAACGTAAACCTGACGTTAACCGGGGCCCTCCAGTATGCTGCATGGGCAACGCATGGTCTCTAAATTCAGCCCGTTTTTGTTTAAACTATCGTCTGTCAAGGCAGCTAAGTGCCAGTCAGTCAGTTAGTCAGTTAGTCAGTCAGTCAGTCAGTCAGTCAGTCAGTATTGAAAGTAGTGTTACTAGTTGCATCAGTAGCATTATTCGCAGTAGCATTAGTCATAACTGTCATTTACTGTCCATACAGTACCTTGCGGTGTATGACAGACGGGTCTTGAGCGTGGGGAATTAAGGCCGCCTGGCTAGTGCAGTCGCTGCGAACTGTAGCATTAGTAATACTTTAAAATATAACATTATACTACTACTACAACCAACACCACCACCACCACCACCACCACCACCACTAGCACCACCACCACCACCACTAGCACCACCACCACCACCACTACTACTACTACTACTACTACTACTACTACTACTACTACTACTACTACTACTACTGCTACTGCTGCTGCTGCTGCTGCTGCTGCTACTACTACTACTACTACTACTACTACTACTACTACTACTACTACTACTACTACTACTACTACTACTACTACTACTACTACTACTACTACTACTACTACTACTACTACTACTACTACTACTACTACTGAAACGGGAGTCTCTGTGGCGAAGTGGTCAAGCTGTTTGACTCGGGTTCCGAAGGTTGTGGGTTCGATTCCGGGCCGTGTCCTTCGGTTCACGAGTTAAATTTTTCGGAGACTCCTGTGGGTCGTCGCTAGAGCTACGGAGTTCGTGCTTTGTGCGACGCTTTCCCCGCTGCGGAAAGAGACTGAGCCATATGGGATAAAACACGGTGCAATGAAGTCGACCCTGTTAAGCGACTTTTCTACTACTACTACTATTACTACTACTACTACTATTTTTATTATTGGCACCTTGTCGTCTTGACACATGATAGTCGCATTTCGAACTGTAAATGTTCGTCCACAGTGGATGCATGTGAACACATGGTCATTTTCACCATCAAGCATTATCTTACGTCTCACACGCTTGGTGTGTGACTTATCTGCAATAATTTTCTCCTTTGTCTTTATTCCATTTCTGATAGTTGCCCTCCATGCAACACGTTCAGCGGCGACTTGCTCCCAATGTGCATTATCAATGCCTGCATCAATCATGTCCCGATTACACAAATTTTTGTATCGTAGTAGAGGCCGACCCTGAGATCTCTTACCCACCTATAATTCACCAAAAAGATGTCTTTTGGTATTCTACCATAATTCATCCTCCTAACATGTCCTATCCATCTAAGTCTACGAAGACTGAGCATGGAATACACCGTCACTCAACCTGATCTTTCCAATACTTCAGTATTTGTGATTTTGTCTTGCCACTTAATACCAAGTATTCTTCGCAGACACCGCATATGAAAGCTGTTTAAACGTTTCTCGTGGTGCGAGTAAGTTTCCAGAATTCACTGCCATAAAGAAGAGTACTAAGGACACAGGCTTGACAGACAAGGACCTTAAAGTCCACTACTACTACTACTACTACTACTACTACTACTACTACTACTACTACTACTACTACTACTACTACTACTACTACTGCTGCTGCTGCTGCTGCTACTACTACTCCTACTGCTGCTGCTGCTGCTGCTGCTGCTGCTGCTACTGCTCCTACTGCTGCTGCTGCTGCTGCTATTAATAATAATAATAATAAAGTAAAGAGCAACTGTTCACGATCTGTGACGTAATGTATATTTGGAGTCAGCCACATTGTTTTACATAGTTTAGTTTAGTTTAGTTTAGCTTAGTGTAGGTTAGTTAAGTTTAGTTTAGTTTAGTTTAGTTTAGTCGACGGATCAACATCACGGCACACGGGTGTAAGTTATAAGTGCTCTCTTCTACTCCTAACTCAAGCATGAGTCCGGAGAATCTCAGCTCAGTGCACGAACTCCATAGCACCTGCAATGATCCTGAAATACTTTGGGTAAAGTTTTAGCTCGAAATTTTGCCCGGGCAGCGCCGTTAGGCTACTCTTTTTCGATTTCCAACCGCCAAGGGATTTTTTACGTGCGCAGCAATACACACGGGCGTCCGATCTCACTACCCAGAGACAACAATACACACGGGCGTCCGATCTCACTACCCAGAGACAACAATACACACGGGCGTCCGATCTCACTACCCAGAGACAACAATACACACGGGCGTCCGATCTCACTACCCAGAGACAACAATGCACAAGGGCGTCCGATCTCACTACCCAGAGACAACAATACACACGGGCGTCCGATCTCACTACCCAGAGACAACAATACACACGGGCGTCCGATCTCACTACCCAGAGACAACAATACACACGGGCGTCCGATCTCACTACCCAGAGACAACAATACACACGGGCGTCCGATCTCACTACCCAGAGACAACAATGCACAAGGGCGTCCGATCTCACTACCCAGAGACAACAATGCACAAGGGCGTCCGATCTCACTACCCAGAGACAACAATACACACGGGCGTCCGATCTCACTACCCAGAGACAACAATACACACGGGCGTCCGATCTCACTACCCAGAGACAACAATACACACGGGCGTCCTATCTCACTACCCAGAGACAACAATACACACGGGCGTCCGATCTCACTACCCAGAGACAACAATACACACGGGCGTCCGATCTCACTACCCAGAGACAACAATACACACGGGCGTCCGATCTCACTACCCAGAGACAACAATACACACGGGCGTCCGATCTCACTACCCAGAGACAACAATGCACAAGGGCGTCCGATCTCACTACCCAGAGACAACAATGCACAAGGGCGTCCGATCTCACTACCCAGAGACAACAATACACACGGGCGTCCGATCTCACTACCCAGAGACAACAATACACACGGGCGTCCGATCTCACTACCCAGAGACAACAATACACACGGGCGTCCGATCTCACTACCCAGAGACAACAATGCACAAGGGCGTCCGATCTCACTACCCAGAGACAACAATGCACAAGGGCGTCCGATCTCACTACCCAGAGACAACAATACACACGGGCGTCCGATCTCACTACCCAGAGACCAGGGGAAAACTTGTTACTAGAAGTCCATGTGAAGAAAATCCCGGCCCTCACCGGGGCTTGAACCCGGGACCTCCAGCACTCGAAGCGGACACCAAACCTCGAGATAAAGCTAAAACTGTTTTACATACCAGTTGGCACTCGATGGGTCACGTGCTCAATATTATGCCGATCACTTTTACTTCCCAAAACATATCAAGGGACCAAATGTTGCCCACGTAGTCCTTGGAGTCCAGGTCAAAGTTTACAATCTGACCTTAGCGAAAACTCCTTGGAAACTTTTATTTAGAGAGTTCAGTTGTGGTGAGAATACGAAACTTAGCTATACGGGTGGCGCTCGAGTTACGAAATGTATCTATTTATTTTGATTCGTAAATTAAAATCCCTGGTAAGTTAAGACTACTACGCTCCCGGCCTCTTTAGGAGTATACAGTGGTAGTTAAACTACTACGTTCCCGGCCTCTTTAGGTGTATACAGTGGTAGTTAAACTACTACGCTCCCGGCCTCTTTAGGAGTATACAGTGGTAGTTAAACTACTACGCTCCCGGCCTCTTTAGGAGTATACAGTGGTAGTTAAACTACTACGCTCCCGGCCTCTTTAGGAGTATACAGTGGTTGTTAAACTACTACGCTCCCGGCCTCTTTAGGAGTATACAGTGGTAGTTAAACTATTCCGCTCCCGGCCTCTTTAGGAGTATACAGTGGTTGTTAAACTATTCCGCTCCCGGCCTCTTTAGGTGTATACAGTGGTTGTTAAACTATTCCGCTCCCGGCCTCTTTAGGTGTATACAGTGGTTGTTAAACTACTACGCTCCCGGCCTCTTTACGGTGATTGTTAAACTGCACTTCTGCGGACCAGGGAACATGAAGCTAGAACCATATTTCTATTTCTATAGACCAAACGGCACTCAGTGGCTGATGTGGTCGGTATCACACCGGCCGTCTTTACTTCCCAATACATTTCCCGGTGCCCATTTTAGTCTCGGTTGACCCGAAAGCCCAGGTCAATGTTTAAAATTTCGAAAACGCCTCGACGAGGATCGAACCGAAGACCACCATACAGCGACACTTTGCCTAGGTTAATGGGGCTACGCTACTGATGCTGGTCCGACAACTATTTTGTTAAATGGCCCTCCGTCCCAATAAAAAAGGTACTACGCTTCTCAACGATGTGGATCTGTTGCAATGAAGCGGCTCCCCCCCCCCCCCCCCCCCATGATCATTGATGCTCGGTTATTTATATCTTAACACATTACCTATATTCGTCGAAATTCCACCTTTCTCACTTCTTGTTGTCATTTCCAGTTTTATTTCTAGCGTGACTGCCTGCCACTTTTTATTTCAGATATTATCACTTTAGTTAGAATACAGGTCTTGGAGCAATGGACAGGGCTGATATAATCAATGCAGCATGGACAAGGTTGGTGGGTACTGATATAATCAATGCAGTACGGACAAGGTTGGTGGGTACTGATATAATCAATGCAGTACGGACAAGGTTGGTGGGTACTGATATAATCAATGCAGTACAGACAAGGTTGGTGGATACTGATATAATTAATGCAGTACGGACAAGGTTGGTGGGTACTGATATAATCAATGCAGTACGGACAAGGTTGGTGGGTACTGATATAATCAATGCAGTATAGACTTTGTTGGTGGATACTGATATAATCAATGCAGTACGGACAAGGTTGGTGGGTACTGATATAATCAATGCAGTACGGACAAGGTTGGTGGGTACTGATATAATCAATGCAGTACGGACAAGGTTGGTGGGTACTGATATAATCAATGCAGTACGGACAAGGTTGGTGGGTACTGATATAATCAATGCAGTACGGACAAGGTTGGTGGGTACTGATATAATCAATGCAGTATAGACTTTGTTGGTGGATACTGATGTAATCAATGCAGCACGGACAAGGTTGGTGGGTACTGATGAGACTCAAACTCTAGCCCGATTAAATGACCTGGTGGGGAGGCCTGATCGAACGATAACCTGCAAGAGAAAGAGAGGAGATATCATAACCAGCCTCCTTATGGGAACAGTGAGAAGAAATACTTTGGGATTGTTACTGCCTCGGAGGACTGAGCACGCACGGAAATGGCTGATATGCAGTGACGTCGTGGGATATAGCATATTATAACATAACGTTTAATAATACAAGTCCCGATAACATTAAGAGAATACCGACATCACTAGTTATCAGTCGAAGGTCTGGGTGCCAAGTGAATGCCGCCGTCACGTGACTTAGGACTAGGACGTGCGACGTTCAACTGATTTGTTTTGTTTTTGCGCTCGCTCGCTTTGAACCCTAGCGTAGTCCACTATTTTATAGTAGTGATGGACTGAAGTTTGCATGTGAGTTAGAATTCCCTATCAACAGTGTTCCTCGCTGTCAGGCGAATCCACTCCGACTTCAGAGGTACCTGTAATTTACGATCCCAAGACAAGGACGACAGGTAAACATTTTAGTCCAGCTGTCCGGTGTAGGGGTTGAACCGCTTACCTCGACATCAGCACAGCGGGTGTTTAAAAACATGCCTTCTTATCCATTCGGCCATGCGGACCTGCGTGCAATTGATTCAGAACACCAAGGAACAAGATCAGTGAGAAGACACGGGCACTACGTTACCCTGCAAGGCATACGATAATATTGAATAATTTAGCGTATTATGTGTGTGTGTGTGTGTGTGTGTGTGTGTGTGTGTGTGTGTGTGTGTGTGTGTGTGTGAGACAGAGAGAGAGAGAGAGACAGAGAGAGAGACAGAGAGAGAGAGAGACAGAGAGAGAGACAGAGAGAGAGAGAGAGAGAGAGAGAGAGAGAGAGAGAGAGAGTTTGTGTGTCTGTGTTTTATTGTAACCTTTCTTCGCTATTGTCATCTGCTCAAACTGTTACAGCGGTACAGCCCTTGTTTGCTGCAGAGAGCACCCGGATGTGACTTTAGTGGAGGATCACCACGCCGGGGACATGATCTGTCCTGTATGTGGTTTGGTTGTCGGGGACAGGTGAGATGGTTGTTGTTGTTGTTGTTGGTGTTGTTGTTGTTGTTGTTGTTGTTGGATGTTGGCTGGTTGAATGTGCTTCCTCTGGAAGACTGCGTTTTGACTCTTAATTAATATGCAGTGGTATTCAAGTCAACTGGGATTCGAAAAGAATTTACAGCTATCGGAGTGAGTTGATGTAGAGACTTTGCTACCGACATGATATAAAAATACCTTCTGTTAAAGGACAGTATTGCATAGAGCTCCTTCCCCTTTCCAGCCAAAACTAGCATGTGCAAGACCAGTACTGGTACTTTCCATCTATGGAGAGCATTAAGATGTAACCAGATCAGGATTCAGCACAAGTCATACAGGTTGGTTGAGACCAGACCCGGGTTAGTCATATTTCCTGCACAGGTTTTAGGTCTTTCATTTTCAACAAACTCCAAGCCAATGCCCAATGAGAACTTGTTGCTGGATACAGGATAGCCTGGCATATGATACCGCAACATGTAGTCTGAGAATGGTGGCGTCGGGAATGACTGTGGTGGTTCGCTGGCTGGAGGCCAAACATAACATACACGTCCTCAATGTAATGAACTAACAGAGCATGTGAGAACAGTAAAGACATGTATGCTTAGTGCAAAGTGACATGCTTCAATACAAAAGTCAAAGATAAGGATCCAAGTTTGAACTTTTACCAAGAACATGCCAGTTTGGTGGGAAACGAGCAGGCGGACAGATTGGCTGTGTCTGCATCGTTGTATGGGGTAATAAGGCAGACATGGCCAGGACTCTTTGCATAGTGTGGGGGAACAGATAAATCGTCAAGGCTTGGAGAGAATGGTTCAGTAGGGAGTGAGCAGAGGCTTTGACTAACACTCAGTACTTCGAGGAAAGGCAGACGGACCATAATCAGACCGCAGCTGGTACCATTAGTATTAGAACTCGTCACTGACTGTTGAATATGGACCAGCAGCATGTATGGGAAAGACCTGAATGCGGTGACGTTGTTTCTTGACTCAACTCAACTCATTCGACCTCATTGTGATGTGATGAAGTACACATAATATCCTATCACTTCACATGACCTGGCAATCTGACAAGCATTACTTTCTGATAGGGCGTTGGATAGCAGTCAGCAGACAATGCAATATCTAAAACCTCAGGTTGGGGGAGGGTGGTTCGGGGGGGGGGGGTGTAAGGGAGACATTACAAACTTATACCCAATCCCAGCCAGTGGGGGGGGGGAGTGTAAGGGAGACATTACAAACTTATACCCAATCCCAGTCAGTTGGGGGGGGGAGTGTAAGGGAGACATTACAAACTTATACCCAATCCCAGTCAGTGGGGGGGGGGGGAGTGTAAGGGAGACATTACAAACTTATACCCAATCCCAGTCAGTGGGGGGGGGGAGTGTAAGGGAGACATTACAAACTTATACCCAATCCCAGTCAGTGGGGGGGGGAGTGTAAGGGAGACATTACAAACTTATACCCAATCCCAGTCAGTGGGGGGGGGGAGTGTAAGGGAGACATTACAAACTTATACCCAATCCCAGCCAGTGGGGGGGGGGGGGAGTGTAAGGGAGACATTACAAACTTATACCCAATCCCAGCCAGTGGGGGGGGGGAGTGTAAGGGAGACATTACAAACTTATACCCAATCCCAGCCAGTGGGGGGGGGGGAGTGTAAGGGAGACATTACAAACTTATACCTAATCCCAGCCAGTGGGGGGGGGGGGGAGTGTAAGGGAGACATTACAAACTTATACCTAATCCCAGCCAGTGGGGGGGGGGGAGTGTAAGGGAGACATTACAAACTTATACCCAATCCCAGCCAGTGGGGGGGGGTGTAATGGAGACATTACAAACTTATACCCAATCCCAGCCAGTGGGGGGGGGGGGGAGTGTAAGGGAGACATTACAAACTTATACCTAATCCCAGCCAGTGGGGGGGGGGGGGGAGTGTAAGGGAGACATTACAAACTTATACCTAATCCCAGCCAGTGGGGGGGGGGGAAGTGTAAGGGAGACATTACAAACTTATACCCAATCCCAGCCAGTCTTCATGTTTAAACAAACTGTCCCAAAGCATTTTCCTGCTATGGGTCTGTGAGTATTTTTGGCTCTCGTTCGCTTTGAACTCAAGTGTAGTCCATTCAGACTACTTCTAGTAGTGATGGACTGAATTTTGCGTGTGGATTAGCTTTCCCTATTAACAGTGTCCCTCGCCATCAGGCGAACCCACTCCGACTTCAGAGGTACTTCTAAGTTACGTCCCCGAAGTCATGGACGATAGGTCAACATTTCAGTCCAACTGTCCGTTGTAGGGGGTGAACCGCTTACCTCGGCATCAGCACACCGGATGTTTAAAAACACTCGTCCCTATCCATTAGGCCACGCTGACCTGCAGGTCAGTGATGTGATAGCGCCATTACATGTAGTAGAGCCAGGAGTAACAGATGGCCAGTGTTTCCCTCCATGTGGCTAGCGACGAGCCCAGGCGTCGATGTCGCTTATGATATGACCAGGGCAGTTCGCTATCAACTTCGCTAGTGTGACCGCCGGAGTCTGAATGTGCTGTGCCGAACCATGACCTGGTTGCATCCTAATATACATGTTCGGGATGCGAAGCTCCAGTACCGGTATTGTATACCCCACTGTCTTCTGAACTTGGAGAGTGGGTGGAGAGCATAGCAACACAATCCCCACGGAGATGGTACAACAAAATGCATTGCCCCGTTTGAATTTGTTTCTTCTACAGAGTAGTGGATGTGAGCTCAGAGTGGAGAACATTCACAGATGCACATGGCTCTTCCAAAGATCAATCGCGCGTGGGCATATCTGAGGTAAACATCTTATCCCAAATATACATTATCTCAAACGACAGCTAGTATAATAAACATTCCCAAATGTATGGTACGTTACACCTTCCTTGGGTATTTATAGTGACCATTTTTGGAATTCATCACGACACTTTGGAGATTGCTGCCAAAGACAGAAATTCGTGGCGTACATCATTACGCAAGGATGCAGTCCCTTGTGAAGCAAATAGGACTGCAAGAGCTGTGAACACCAAAAAAATACTGGACAGAAAATCCACTGCAGGAGATTCCCCCTCCTGGAATGTTAAGCAGTCTTTACCCACATTGCCAAATAACATTTCGAGCCAAAATAGACCTTAGCAACCATCTTAGAACTCACGGCTGCAAACTTTCAGCCTCACTGGATGAAATGAATGGTCATTATCATTCATGGACAAACAACATAATGGCCATGTTAAAAATTGCCTTAGTGAGTGATGCATTATTAATTATGTTCCATGCATTTTAATGCAGATGGTTCTTCTGTCGTCTAAAAATAGCTTCGTAAGTGATGTATGAATGAAATAACGTATGAGAGGAAAGAGAGAAGAAGGGCAGAATGTCCGACGGGCCTGCGTACCCAATTCTTAACCCTTTCAAAATAAAGTGTGATCGTTCGTTGGTTTGTTCGTTTGTTAGGACACAATGCACCTGAAAATCTCACTGTAGTTGGAAGTGGTAATGAGAAGACTCTGGTTGCTACCCGGGCAATGTGAAACAGACAAAACCTACACGCCACAAACATTTTGAATAGTGCGTGTAATTCGTATTCACACATAATGCAATGTGATATTTCTTTCTGCGTTCGCTTGCATAGAACTCAAGCGTAGTGCACACATGTGCTTCTACTTCTAATGCACTAGACTGATTTTTGCATGTGGATTAGCTTTCTCTGTTGTCTGTATCCTTTGCCATCAGGCGGCTTCACTCCGACTCCTGAGGTACTTGCAATTTACACCCCCAAGTCAAGGACGAGAAGTCAACATTTTAGTGAACTTGACCTGCGTAGGGGTTGAACTCGCAACTTCGGCATAAGCGCGGTGGAAGTTTAAAAACGAATGCTCTTATCCCCCCAGAATGTAAGGAAAATTCACAAGGGGAAAACTAAACGGTATCCCAGCTTGTCAGATACCATTGTGATGTCGGAGCTACATTCCTGGTCTTGTACCTAAGAACAGAAGTCAAAATACCGCTGCACTGTTAACAAAATCTCTTCACAATATTAGGCCTTGTCACTGCTGACTGTTGTTGTTGTTGTTGTTGTTGTTGTTGTTCCGTATGTTGCGTTTTCTTTTCGCCAGGCTTTGCTAACACTTGTTAAATACTTTGCCTTGATCTTACAGGGGAGTAAGAGGTAACGTTGTACAATGTTTAACTAAGCGGAGTTTTCCTAATCTGAAATGGCTCCATAACGCAAAAGATCACTGAAAGAGCACATTTTTGTTTACAGGTTATTGCGTTAATCACCACTCTACTATGACCGTTAGAGACAATCTTCTAGTTAGTCGACAGATCATCCTCATTGCACATCGAACCATTCAGTCTATCATCATCATCATCATCATCATCATCATCATCATCATCATCATCTTCCACTTCTGCCGTCAAGCGTCGTGGAGAGGAATAATTTGCGTTCCAGCGCCCGGTGGGCGGCACTGGATAGTGTCATTCCGTGTGATTGTACAATGTCTTTGATGTCGTCAATCCATTTTCTTCTTGGACGTGCTCTTGGTCTTGTCGCAGATGAGCTTAGATGTAAGGCCAGTGATGGTAGTTGTTGGTGTTGCATTCTAACAACATGGCCAAACCACTAGATCTTCTGCCTTTCAATATATGTGGCAGAAGGTGTTGATCCCACAGTCTGTCTGATAACAACATTTCTTACTCGGTCTCGGATTTTTAGGTTTGCAGCTCTCCTCAGGCATCTCATCTCGCAGGTGTTGATTTTGCGAAGGTGTGATTTGGATAAAGTCCAGGTTTGAGATTGGTAGCATAGGGTTGGAGTGAATATGCTGTTTATTATCTGTTGTTTTGCGGACATGGGTATATTTGGATGTTTCAGTAAGGGTGATAGTTGATATGTAAGTGCACTAGCTTTTTGACATCTGATTTCGATTTCTCTGTCCAATCTGCCATCTTCTGTGCTCATACTTCCAAGATATTTGAATTCTTTAACTTGTTTCAGAGTTGTGTTATTTATCTGTATACTTAATGGGCCCGGCCATCTGCTAACTTGCATTACGTCAGTTTTGGCTGTGTTTATGCTCATATTGTATCTGCTGCAGGTTTAATTCAGATTATTAATATGATGATGTAGTCTACCCTCATCGCTATAAAACAGGCACTGATCGTCTGCAAATAGAAGTTCATTTATTTCCTGTTGATCAGCTGTTTCATCTGGAGTAAAGAGTTCTAAATTTTCTGAATCTGTTCTGTCAAGGCTTGCTTCTTTAGATATTCTGTCCATGTAGATATTGAATAGCAGGGGAGAGAGCACACATCCCTGCCTCACTACTGTATTGACTGTGACCATATCTGATATACCTTCTTATGTTCTTACTGCACTTTGGCTCGAGTGGTACATGGCTATGATGTTTTCTAGCAATTGCCCTTGTATCCCATAGTCTTCAAGGATGGTCCATAATTTGTATCTGTCTACTCTATCGAAATCCTTTTCCTGATCTACAAACACAATATTCTGCTGGTCACTATATTCGATAGTTTTCCCCCCACATATTTATCTAAGTATAAATAGTGCATCAGTGCAACTTTTACCTTTCCGAAAACCGAATTGTGCTTTGCTTAACTGTTGTTCAACTATGGGTCTAGTCTAGATCTTTGTTCCAAAAGTTTTGCATACATTTTCCCTATATGGCTCAGGAGTGATATACCTCTGTATGTCTCACACTCTCTCATATTGCCTTTCTTTTTCCAATTTGGTACTATTATTGCCTGCTGCCAATCATCTGGGACTTTTCTTTCTTCTCATGCTATATTGAAAAGTCTTGTTAGCCATTTAACTCCTGTTTTCCCACAGGCCTGAATAGCTTCTCTTGTTATTCCATCTGTACCCAGCGATATGTTGTTAGGACTTTCCTGTATAACTGCTTTGACTTCTGCAGGTACAAAATTTGGTTCTTGTTGTCCATGACTTTTAGATATAAAAGTGAGGTTTTCTATGTTATCTGTGGGGTTAAGTAGTTCTTGAAAGTATTCTGTCC
Organism: Cepaea hortensis; assembly: GCA_963921405.1. Lineage (NCBI taxonomy): Eukaryota > Metazoa > Mollusca > Gastropoda > Stylommatophora > Helicidae > Cepaea > Cepaea hortensis. The sequence continues at coordinate 32,673,410 of OY992883.1, read as the reverse complement.
ACCTTGCTAGTCTTTGTTGTGGATTAAATATTGGTATACCTCTTTTGCTGTTTATGATGGTGGTTGGGTTGTAGCATGCATCTCTGTTTCTCTTTGCATTGACACGTTTATAAAATTTTCTTGGGCAGTCTTTGCTAAGGGTCGCCATCTGTTCACCGTAGATTCTCCAGGATTCATCTTTAAATGTTCTAATTGTTCGTTTGGCATTTCGTCGTGCAATTCTATAAGTAACATAGTCTTGTTCAGATTTGGTTGTGATCCATTTTTTAAACGCTACCTTCTTTTTTAATATGCTATCTTTAACTTCGTTGTTCCACCAAGCTGTTCTTAATCTTTTGTCTTGCCCTACTTTCTTTGTTCCACATTTATTTTCCAGTGTGTTGAGCATTGCAGCCTCGAAAATTGTACATTCCTTATCTACGCTTTAGCAGTCGTCAGGGATGTTCTTATGTAGTTTTTTTTATTTCTTGATTAAATTCGTCTTTAACCTGGAGCTCTAGAATCTAATAGTAGTCCTCTGTCTGATTTCCTAATTAGAATAAAGTCAATTTGAGATTCAGTCTATAAGTGCTCGAATCCACTACTCAGTAAATCCCGCAGCGTGTAGCGGATCACGACACCAGTTCTGTGTTGGTTTATTACTCTTCTTTGGCTTCCTGAGTAGTGTTCTTGTTTGGCCACGCCTCTTTTAACTTGCTGTTCTCGCAGCCTAACCATGGTTGTAGATTCACAGTCATCACTTGGTTCTCGTAAACGGCTTACTTCTCGTAGAGCATTCAGAATGTCTGCCTGGTCCATGGCTCGCCCGCCTTCCACGGTAGCCCTACCCGCAAGCTTATCAGCCCGCTCATTCCCTTGTATACCCGCATATCCTGGCACGAAAATGAAACTAAACTTTGCCAGCCGAGACCGCTCCAGAGACAGAAGCCACTCTCTTCGGGCCCAGACCATCTCTATCATCCTGAGCATACTCATTGAGTCACTAAGGACACATGTCCGATTGAATGTCTGTGTCTCGAGCCATGTTATTGCTTTACTTACTGACATGACTTCCATAGTCAGGCTGCTTGTGGTCAAAGCAAGGCGCCAGACTCTTCCTTCACACTTTTCCCTCCGGCCTGAGCAGTAAAGGCCCACGAACTTCTCACTCCTCGGACGACCGACCCATCCGTGTGAATGACAGCATCATCCTCTAACGAATTCGCGAAAATCAGAGCTGGATTTTCTTGTCTGCATTTCCTGTCTAGTTGGATGCACACTGAAAAGGATGTACAGAACTCTGTTGGCACTTGTACCCACTCCTCGCTAGGTTCTATGTCCTCAAGTGAACACATGTGCTGAAGAACGTCTCCGGCTTGACCCATTCTGCTGCATATATTAAATTGTGTGCTTTTTTTAAAAACAGGATATACTGTTTGAAGGATCGTTGCCATCATCTTATATCTTGCATAGCAAGAACACATTGAAGGATGAGTTTGGTAGAGTCATGTACAATTCCAAGCGTGGGGTAAGTGAGACACAGAAATGCGCGTGTGCGTGCGTGCGTGCGTGCGTGCGTGTGTGTGTGTGTGTGTGTGTGTGTGTGTGTGTGTGTGTGTGTATGTGTGTTTATGTATACACAAGTGCATGCATGCTGCACCAGGACTGTGTTTTATTTTTCGTATGATCATTATTTTCTTTTTTCCTACACCATTTCTGTTACTTACGTACAGGTAATTATTAAATCTTTTAAAACCATCATTTGTCATTAATTCACACTTTAGCTTGCACCAAATTTCTTCTATCTGTTGCATAAATTTATACTCAATTCGTTATCATTTCTTAAATTATACTGTAATCTTTTTTCCCCACTTGCACTTCGACTAGATTATACTTTTGTTGTTTAAAAATTAACAAAAATACATTTTTGTTAAAATCAAATTTGTCTTCCTATATTTATTTTATTTCCCCACCCACTTTACCTCTCTCAATCTGGGACGACCGCCCGCAATTGTAGCCAATGTTTCACAGTATTCTGTATAACATTTCAGAACTCTCTTTCTGATATCCAATGATAGTGGCTTGCATGTAAGAAAAATAGTGTACTTAAGTGATATATATATATACACTAGCTGACCCGGCCCGGCTTCGCCCAGACCCTGGTGGGGAGCATCTCATTTAATTCATATAAGTAGTCATATAAGTTCTCGTTCCGACTATCTATCTGTCTGTCTGTCTGACCCGGCCCGGCATCGCCCAACTCCTGGTGGGGAGAATCTCATTTAATTCATATAAGTAGTCATATAAGTTCTCGTTCCCGTTACCGACTATCTGTCTGTCTGTCTGTCTGTCTATCTGTCTGTCTGTCTGTCTGACCCGGCCCGTCTTCGCCCAGACCCTGATGGGGAGAATCTCATTTAATTCATATAAGTAGTCATATAAGTTCCCGTTCCGACTATCTATCTGTCTGTCTGTCTGACCCGGCCCGGCATCGCCCAACTCCTGGTGGGGAGAATCTCATTTAATTCATATAAGTAGTCATATAAGTTCCCGTTCCCGACTGTCTGTCTGTCTGTCTGTCTGTCTGTCTGTCTGTCTGTCTGTCTGTCTATCTGTCTGTCTGTCTGTCTGACCCGGCCCAGCCCATGGTGGAGAGCATCTCATTTAAATTATATAAGTAGTCATATAAGATCCCGTTCCCGACTATCTGTCTGACTGTCTGTCTGTCTTGGGTAAATGGAGGAGGGAGGAGGAAGAGGGAGGTGGAGGAGGGAAGAGGAGGGAGGAGACAGGAGGAGTAGGGAGGAATAGGAGGGAGGAGGAGGGATTAGGAGGAGGAGGGAGGAGTAGTGTGGAGGAGGAGGGAGGAGGAAGAGGGAGGAGGAGGGATGAGGAGAACGCAGGAGGAGAAAGAAGCAGGAGGAGGAGAGGGAGGAGGAGGGAGGAGGAGGAGAGAGTAGGAGGATGGAGGAGGCGGAGGGAGAAGGAAGAGGGAGGAGGAAGAGGGAGAATGAGGAGGGAGAAGGAGGAGAAGGAGGGGGAGGAGGAGGAGGGAGGAGGAGGAATGTGAAGGGAGGAGGAGGGAGGAGGTAGAGGGAGGAGGAGGAGGAGGGAGGCGGAGAGAGGAGGAGGAGGGAGGAAGAGGGAGGAGGAGGAATGTGAAGGGAGGAGGAGGGAGGAGGTAGAGGGAGGAGGAGGAAGGAGAGGAGGTAGAGGGAGGAGGAGGAGGGAGGAGGCGGAGAGGGAGGAGGGGGAGGAGGAGGAGGAGGGAGGAGGAGTGATGAGGAGGAGGGAGGAGGAGAGAGGAGGAGGAGGGAGGAGGAAGAGGGAGGAGGAGTGAGGAGGAGGAGAGGGAGGAGGAGGAAGGAGGAGGGGGAGGAGGGAGGAGGAGGAGGGAGGAAGAAGGAGGAGAAGGGAGAAGGAGGGATGAGGAGGAGGAGGGAGGAGGAGGAAGAGGGAGGAGGAATGTGAAGGGAGGAAGAGGTAGAGGGAGGAGGAGGAGGGAGGAGGAGAAGGGAGGAGGAGGGATGAGGAGGAGGAAGAGGGAGGAGGAGGGAGGAGGTAGAGGGAGGAGGAGAGGGAGGAGGAGGGAGAAGGAGGGATGAGGAGGAGGAGGGAGGAGGAGGGATAGGGAGGAGGGGAAGAGGAAGAAGGTAGGAGGAAGAGTGGAGAGGAGGAGGGAGGATGTAGAGGGAGGAGGAGGGAGGAAAAGGGAGGAGGGAGGAGGGAGGAGGTAGGAGGAGGAGGAAGAGGGAGGAGGAGGAAGAGGGAGGAGGAGGATGGAGGAGGGAGAGGGAGGAAGAGGGAGGAAGGAGGAAGAGGGAGGAGGAGGAGGGAGAGGGAGGAGGGAAAGAGGAAGAGGGTAGGAGAGAGGAGGAGGAGGGAGGAGGTAGGAGGAGGAGGAAGAGGGAGGAGGAGGGAGGAGGAGGAAGAGGGAGGAGGAGGATGGAGGAGGGAGAGGGAGGAAGAGGGAGGAAGGAGGAAGAGGGAGGAGGAGGAGGGAGAGGGAGGAGGGAAAGAGGAAGAGGGGAGGAGGAGGAGGAGGGGAGAGGAGGAGAAGGAGGGAGGAGGAGGAGGAGGGGATAGGAGGAGGGAGGAGGCAGAGGGAGAAGAAGGAAGGAGGAGGAGGAAGGAGGGAGAGGAAGGAGGGAGAATGAGGAGGGGAGGAAGGAAAGGGAGGTGGAAGAGGAGGAGGAGGGAGGAGGAAAGAGGTAGGGGGAGGAGGAGGTAGAGGGAGGAGGAGGAGGAAGGAAAGGGAGGAGGAAGAGGAGGAGAAGGGAGGAGGAGGGTGGAGGGAGGAGGAGGAGGTAGAGGGAGGAGGTAGGAGGAGGAGGAAGAGGGAAGAGGGAGAAGAAGGGAGAAGGAGGAGTGAGGATGATGAGGGAGAAGGAGGCAGGAGGAGGGAGGCAGGAGGAGGAGGAGGGATAAGGAGGGAGAGGGAGGAGAAGGGAAGATGAGGGAGGAGGCGGAGGGAGTAGGAGGGAGGAGGATGGAGGAGGAGGGGAGAGGAAGAGGGAGAAGAAAGAGGGAGAAGGAGGAGGGAGTCGGGAGAGGGATGAGAGGGAGGAAGAAGAGGAGGAGGGTGGAGGGAGGAGGTAGAGGGAGGGAGGAGAAGAGAGGAGGAGAGAGTTCGCCATTCCGAATTCATACTCGTCTAGTTCTTCCCTTCTACACGACTGTAGATAACTTCCTTACACATAAAAAGATGAATTGTTATTGATATTGCCGTGGCATGGAGGAATATCAGCAGCAGAGTTGATCCAAAAAACCAAAGACTGAGATCTACGGAGAGCCATGAACGCCTACGCCAGCCGGCACGGCACTTGATGATGATGATTGCCGTGTGACGATTCTGTGTAGTCACGTCATTTTCTTCCCTTTCCCTAGCGTTTTGGTTCGGGGATTCTTTCATCATCATCATCATATATTTACGTACGTATTTTGGGAGGGGAGGAGGGAGGAGGAGGAAGAAGAAAAAAAAACTATGACAGTTGACAGCTCTGGAATGAAAGGAAGGTGTGTAGAAAATTTCATCTCAATCGGATGGGCCGTTCGCGAACAAATAAAGGACATACATATTTACATATTTACATATTTACATACATACACTTTGTTTTATATATATATATATATATATATATATATATATATATATATATATATATATATATATATATATATTAGGGCTGCGATCGTTTAATTTAAATTTAGTAGTTAACGTTTGAAATATTAACGATTAATTGTTAATTTCCATTAAAGCAAAACATTTATAGTCATATAACTCACAGAGACGCAGAGGTGTTTCCAAGGCACCAGGCCGGGTTATATACTAGCCAAGACCTATTGACGCGTCCTCGTCGAGCGTCCTGGGCAACAGATCCCTTCGGGGTCCTGGCTAAAGTCAGTAGGATCGACGATTCCTCCGAAGTCGGAGAGTGTCTGCCTATACAGCAAGGAACCACCAGTCTGCACACCAATAAGCTAGACATGGGACAACGGATACTCACGCAAACCTCAGGTCCTGTATGACATCACGCTGATGTTGGACAACAGGATGCCTTCATCCGACATACAGGACTTCGCTTGGAGCTCAAGCCAACGAACACAAGCAAGCAAGCATATAACTCACATTATAGTCGTATTTGTCAAACATCGAAATAACACTGGATTATCTTTTCATATGTCATTTAATAACCAACTATGCAAACTGACGAGTATGTTGACATTATTTGGTTCAAGTGACGAGCGCGTCTTATTAACAATATAACCAGCAGAACTTAGTAATCGTTCACGTGGAACTGAGGTAGTCGGTATGCACAGTATGGTCTTGGCAATGAATACCAATTTTCGATATCGAATATCGATGTTCATTAAGTTTCCACCATTGTAGAGGGTCAACCGATTCAGCAACTTTCTGCCCCATTTCAGACTCAATTAGCTTAATACTCTCTTCATTTTGTTCACATATAGTTTCATTGTCAATGTCAGTATCATTCGTTCCAGCAGTCTCAATACGTGACCATGTTCGTTCTTTTGCATCTTTTGACAAACACTTCAGGTATTTGTAGCGTGAATCAAGTGCTGTTGCAATCTGTAGTATTTAAATACTTGTCATATTAGCTACATGTTCACTGAAGTCATTAATACATGCTGCCTTAAATTTAGCTATGTAGCCCGGATCATCATCGTGTACAGTCATATGCTTTGTCAACGATGATAGCAGTGGCAATACACAGCTACATGAAACAAAATCTTGACTGCCAAGCAGGACCGTGGTCTGGCAGAATAAGTCCAAAACTTTGACATATTTAGAAATCTTCTCCCAATCTGAATGTGACAGTTTTGGACATTTGAATTGCTTCTTTTCATCTGACATGTAGACAGTTAATGCTTCTCTGACCTGTAGAAGACTCTGTAGCATAATAAACATACTGTTTCATCTTGTTGGTACATCTTGCTGCAGCTTACACAGTGGTGACTCAGCACAATTGTGCAACTCGGTTGTGTTTAAAGCACTATGTTTAAAACGTCCGACAATTTTTCGACATCCGGTTCATTTGTATACGTGATGGGAGAAAAGTTTTCGATTAATCGTTAAACAAATTAATCGTTTAAAATAAATTAACGATTAATCGATTAATTAATCGGTAACTTCCGCATCCCGCGGAGAAGTCAATAGGTAAGTCACAAATGGTTGTTGAAAAATAACTAAATTTGATAACAATTGAAACCAGTTTATTTTTATACATACAATTTCCCTTTATTTCTCACCATAATTTCCACCATCATTGATGCCCTTATCCCATCGTTTGATCAGTCCTCCCAAACCGGCTGCATAGAACTGCGTGCTCTGTTTTCTAAACTACGTTTTCACGTCACATTCAACTTTGGTGTCAATCGCGAAATGTCTCACGCCAACGTGGGTTTACAGTTGACCAAACAGATGGAAATCGCTAGGAGCTAAGTCGGGGCTGTAAGGTGGGTGTTCCAGAACTTCCCACCTTAGTTGTGAAGTGAAAACGTGGTTTAGAGAACAGAGCACGCAGTTCTGTGCAGCCGGTTGGGGAATACTGATAAAACGATGAGATAAGTGCATAAATATTGGTGGAAATTATGTTGAAAAATAAAGGGACAATGTATGTATAAAAATAAACCGGTTTAAAGTTGTTATCATATTTAGTTATTGTTCTACAGCCATTTGTGGCTTACTTATTGACTTCCCCTCGTATATACATATAGCCCGATTCGCTATATGGCAGCGAATCATAGAACATGGACGAATAGATTAGTAAAAGCATGCAGGCAACGGAGATGTGATTCCTGAGATGAAGGTAGCGAATACCTTGTATTGCTAGAGTAACTAACTTGGATTGCCTGCAAGAGGCTAGCAGAAGTAGAACATTACAAGTAGCGAAATCCTGGACAACTAGTAAGTCGGCGAAAAAAGTCCATGGAAGGCTCGAGAAAATGGTTTTATAGAAGAATACTCAAAATTAATTGGACAGCCAAAATGAGCATTTAGGACGTTTTACGGGAAGATGAATCGCATAGACAAATTATCACAAACATCTGGAAGAAGCAATCATCGTTGTTTTGTGTGTGTGTGTGTGTGTGTGTGTGTGTGTGTGTGTGTGTGTGTGTGTGTGTGTGTGTGTGTGTGTGTGTGTGTGTGTGTGTGTGTGTGTGTGTGTGTGTGTGTGTGTGTGTGTGTGTGTGTGTGTGTGTGTGTGTGTGTGTGTGTGTGTGTGTGTGTGTGTGTGTGTGTGTGTGTGTGTGTGTGTGTGTGTGTGTGTGTGTGTGTGTGTGTGTGTGTGTGTGTGTGTGTGTGTGTGTGTGTGTGTGTGTGTGTGTGTGTGTGTGTGTTTGGCCACGTTATGATAAGACAAAAAAAAATGGAACACTTTGTGACAATAGAAAAGATTTGTGAAAAGAAAGATAGGGGAAGACAGCATGAGAAGATGCTTGACAGCCTTGTGTCATTGCAAGGAAGGTAGTCAACACACGAATTGATCTATCACGTTGGAGAACGTAGTTTGTGGTGAGGACTGATCGCCCACGCCAGCTGGCAAAGCACTGGATGATGATACGAAAGAGACAAACAATTATATTTGGTAAATAAATGTGTAGGTCATTGGGCTGTTGTATGTTGTACAGAGGTATATAAATCATGCGGCACTTGTGTAAGCCTTATCTTTGACAGCTTGTAACATTCCACTTAAACAGCGTGTTTATAGAGATTTGCACGATAGACATGCCTTTTATTTATTAATTCAGCATGTAAAAACAAGCCAGCGTTTCTTTACGTCATTTGCTATAAACATAGTCCATTATACCTACATAATGCGGGGCGCAGAGGCGCCCGTGTGCCACGCTCCGGTAACATACTGGAAACATCAACATTCATCCTGGAAACAGACATTAGTCTGGCTAATGAAGACAAGCCAATAATCAAGTTAATGCAGATAGATAATCAATCTGCCAATGAGAAAGACCATTAATCTGGTTAATGAAGACAGACCATAATATGGTTAATGAAGATAAACATAATCTGGCTAATGAAGATAGACATATGCACTTTCTCCTGCATTATCACACTCGACAGACGGTGCAGAGAGCAGAACCCTGCCGCTGTCAATGCAGAGGTTAACGCGCTCATCTTTGAACACTCAGATAGCCCCGAAGTGCTCATCTATACAGATGGATCTGTTGTAAAGCAGCAGAGAAGTGCGTGGGCATTTACAGCCCGTTCAGCGGGCCGAACCGTTCAAGAATCCAGTGGTGCCCACTCTATGACCACGAGCAGCATGACGATGGAGGTGATGGCAGTTACACAGGCTTTCATATGGCTGGAATCACAGCATTTTACCAACGTGTGTGTACTAAGTGATTCAATGAGCATGGTTCAGAAGGTCGAAGCTGGATCTGTACGTAGACAGTGGACTGAATAGCTGCGGAAGTCTGTTGTCCGTAAAGTCACCTTCATCTTCGTCCCAGGACATGCGGGAGTCGAGGGAAATGAACGAGCTGACAAACTGGCTGGCTCTGCACCCCCTGTAGATGGTCAGCCCATGGATCGTGCCGATGTTATTAACGTCCTTAAAGATATGGCGAGAACAGAGGATTTTGACGTCAGTGATTCCACATCGCTGTCCAGGATGAAAGACCAGGGATGAAAGACCAGGGAATCGGCACAGCCAGACGCGAGAGGTACATCGGGAATACAAAGTGCCTCGTCAACCAACACAGAACTGGCACTATTAGCCACCGGACGCTGATGCATATACTGGGGGGAGGATCTGAGCACCTATGGACATGTCCGGAGTGCAACGAAGATACCCCAACTGATAACTGATAACTGATATTCATCTAATGAAGATAGAATACACCATGTTCTCTGCATAAGAGACGTCAGATGATAGCTTGGCATGTTTGTCCGCTAGATCTAAAATCGCTGCATTAAACCCAATTAATGACATCTAATGTTCTTTAAAGATAGAGTTTATGGAAATGTGTGGCCACGATTTCTGGCTTGCCATTAACGTCACCGGGAAGAAGGAAATACCACAATGTGATATACGGGTAAATGGGCATATTCTTAAGCATGTGAATCGATACAGTTTATCTCGGAACAGTCATAACATCTGATGGGAGATGCCTTGAAGAGATTAGAACAAGAATTGCCATTGCGAAGGTAGCCTTTTGCAAGATGAAAAACATACTGACCAATAAAAAGATATCAATTGAGACGAGAAAAAGAGTGCTGAAGTACTACATAGAACCTGTACTTTTGTATGAATGTGAAGCGTGGACAATGAGCAGTCAAGCTGAAAAATACCTTATAGCTGTGGAAATGTGATTACTGAGGAAAATGCAAAGAATACCATGGACAGTCCTTCAAGAATGAAATGAAGATCGTAAACTTATTAGAGTCATTAGACGTAGACAGTCAAAATATTTTGTGCATGGTATGAAAAGACACGACTTGGAGAACTTGGGTACAGTTGGCAAGATCGAAAGGAAGAGACCAAGGGGAAGACCGAGAAGTAAATACCTGGATGGCTTGGCCACGTGACATGGTCGAGACAGGAAAACGGAGCTGATCCACGACTCTGGTGATCGAGTTAGATGGCAGAACATGACTGCCCACGCTTATCGGCATGGCATATGATGGATGGTTTAACGTTACTAACTACTGGCTCTCCGGCCTTTCGCACTTAGCGTTTCAAATGTTTCTTGTTAAAACTAGACCTGATCATGTCCATTGATTTGTTTCAGACGGGCAATCAGCACGCTATCTTATTGAATGGATTTGGGAAAATAGTCCAGATGGCAGATAGGATTCATCTGTCTCGTGCATTGGTGGTCTGTTGAATGTGATTGTTAGATGATGTGTTCAGATCTCCAAATACAGTTCTTTCTTTCTTTCTTTCTTTCTTTCTTTCTTTCTTTCTTTCTTTCTTTCTTTCTTTCTTTCTTTCTTTCTTTCTTTCTTTCTTTCTTTCTTTCTTTCTTTCTTTCTGCTTGCCTCCTTGCCTGCCTGCCTGCCTGCCTGCCTGCCTGCCTGCCTGCCTGCCTGCCTACCTGCCTGCCTGCCTGCCTGTCTGTATTTCTTTCTTTCTTTTTTTCTTTCTTTTTTTGTCTTTTTCTTTCTTTCTTTCTTTCTTTCTTTCTTTCTTTCTTTCTTTCTTTCTTTCTTTCTTTCTGCATGCCTCCTTGCCTGCCTGCCTGCCCGCCTGCCTGCCTGCCTGCCTGCCTGCCTGCCTGCCTGCCTGTCTGTCTGTCTGTCTTTTTTTCTTTCTTTCTTTCTTTTTTCTGTCTTTTTTCTTCCTTCCTTTTTGTTTTCTTTCTTTCTTTCTTTCATATTCACCAGCTTCATTAAGGTTAACTTACTTTTTCTTGTTAACGGAAAGGAAAAGCAACACAAATCAAATCCTTTCATACTTTAACCTGTAATGTATTTAATTTTTTTTTTTTTTTTTCTGTAAACTTTTTCAGTCTTCACCTATGTCGCAACAGTGAAAATGTAAACAGTGATCATACATCACATTCTGCATGGTGCAGAAATCTGCAGAATAACAGACGATAAAGCCAGAAGAACAGTAGATCTAGATCTCACGAAATACAATACCGTGGAGAAATCAAGGCAGTGTGAAGAAAACAAAGCACACAGATAGGACAAGTACACAAGCAACGAAAACAACAACAACAACAACAACAACAACAACAACAACAACAACAACAAAATAAGTACAGAAAGAAAGAATGAAAGAAATAAGCAAAAGAGAAAGAAATATATGAAAGAGAAGATGACAGACAGACAGATAGATTGGTGATAAGAAGAAACGGTAACAGGGTTATAATAATGGCACTATTGATGGTGATGGTTGTGATGACGATGATACGATAGATAACAATATCAGGAAACACATGAGTATTTACAAACTATAAGAGACGTGAACTTGAAAGCCAACCATTTGTTCTTACATCACTCATTATTTTTCACAACATTCTTCGCCAACAATGGCGTATTTATCTCATAGTGTTATCAATCTCCCCCCCCCCCCCTGGGCCACGCCCCTTACCATCCCCACGCCCCACCCCCAGTACCTACACCATAGAAGGCTTTGTGTGCCGGCTCTAGCCATCTAGCCACACTCACACTTCACGATCGATGTCTTCGTCATCAACAAATGTTTGCCGCCAAGATAATTTGTTTTCTAGCGAACAATGAGGGAGAAATTGTTCGGGACGAGATCGTTGCTGTATGATGGGTGTTCAGTTAGTTTCACCTTAGCCGAGCAATGTTCTCATGGGTTAATCGAACCGTATGGGGGTCTGACATTGTCATCAAGGAGCAGTATCCTTTAAAGTACTGGTAAACCTAGGTTGTGTGTGTGTGTGTGTGTGTTTGCTTGTGTATGTGTGTGTGTGTGTGTGTGTGTGTGTGTGTTTTGTGTGGTTTTTTTTTTCCACCATGATGGATTATTCGAACTTCACAGTGAGAAGCTATTTTCACTTTATCTCCTTTCTTCTACAAGTGGAACAATATCACTCCTTTGAAATACCAAAGCAATGTAAGCATTACTTTCAGTAATGATGGTGAAACCTTGAATTTCTTGGCTGTAGTTGAAGAACTATCTTTCCATTGCACGGAAGCACGTTTTGCTTCGGGCTGATAATGATGCACCCGTGTAATAATCTCATTGATCACGTATCAACCTTCATCTGCATACTGGTTAGAATGTTCCAATGAAAGGCTCTTTCAATTCATTTTGTGTTCTTCAGTCAATTGCCTAAGTACCCAAAGTGGGCGCACTGTGCAAAATTCAACACACCATGCTCTATGCTATAGGCTTAACCACGAGAACATCCCATTGCAATTGCAACACTATCCTTCGTTACTTGCCTGTTAGCTTGAATAACCATACTGACCCGCCGCACGGCTAATTATGTCGCAATATGTACAGGACATCCATGTTAGTCCTCATCAACACTTGTGAAGATCCTTGAGAGAATGTGTCCTCACAGTTGTCTACAAACAATAGCCACTATAGATAGGCAACATTTTCTGAGGAACAATCGAGGCAGTTATTCCCCCTGCCCAAATAAACCTCACAACAGAATGTTGCTCTCCGCCGTCGCAAGTTTCAAGTATGGCCGTGAAACTATGTATGTGCCTGCACAAACGCATGCGGCAATTATCGTTGCCCATAAAACACCAACCTTGATGAAAATCCCACACACTGAAACCTTTATAAACAATCAACAATCACTTCTTAACTGTCTTATATCATTTTCTGTCTTACTCTCGTTGTGCCGGCTTCCCGGCTTAGAGGTTAGCGACTTTTCTCCGTAATCTCGTATACTCTCGTAAGTAACGTGACGACGGTGAGAATCAGCAGTGGTTCGAATCGCGTCGGTAACTTACGGGGCCTGTGAGCTGGCCGCTCAGAAAGCAATGGCAAACTACTGAGCGTACTCTTGTCAAGAAGTCAACAGTCAGCTGAAAGATGCTGATGTTGACAGCGATGTCCTGTAAAGGATATGCGAACCATGTTTTTTACTCTGGTTGTATGGTAATAATGTTGATGGTGATGATGACTGTTAATAGCATGTTAACAAACAGTTACAGTGTAACATTTCAGGACCGAGCAAAGACACTGTTTAAACAGATTTATAAGAGCAAAATTCTGAAAGGACACGGCGTGAACGCGACATTGTCTGCATGCTTGTACGTGGCTTGTAGAGAGGACAATGTCCCTAGAACTTTTAAAGGTGAGTGAGCAATGAAGAGGTTTTAGACGTCGCCAATGTCTACACCCACACTGAGATCACAAGAAAGTTAGTTAGTTGTAGATCCTTTACATGACATTGCAACCAACCCCAGTATGTTCTGGCTGTTTGTGATTTCTTGGCAAGTTTATGTTCAGTAGTTTTCCATTGCTTTCTGAACGACCGACACTCATACCTTTGTATGGAATGCAACGCAAGGCGGTGTGCTGCCAAATCCGCCCACAGCTGTATTTCGAACGCCGTTTCCGGGATTACGAATTGCGTTGGTAACAAAAAAGAGTGATTAATAATTAAGATGTTTTCGAAAATGAATTGTAACCAAAACTGTATTTAAAAATGTTACATGTTCTTTGTAGGATGAAGTGATCATCCCAAGGTTGAATTACAAAGGCAATTTTATATTCACTAGTTTGTAATCATATTTCATGGGCAACACATGGTCTCTAAATTCTGCCCAGTCTATATGCTATAGAGAGGTATAACTCCATTTTACAAACTATTGTCTGTCAAGACGGCCA